>JANCMA020534801.1:0-10255 GCA_024336925.2 Zoanthus solanderi | reverse complement strand
AATTGAGCCGTGCGAAGAATCAGAGCGCCCTTGTACCCAGGCCATACTCCTGCATCACACATTCAGCAAGAGCGGACTGCTCGTTTCCCCGCCCAACCTATCTCCGCCCTGCTACAGTCTATCGACGCAGTAGCCACAAAAACAAGCAAAACAGCAATAAAATCTTAGAATAGATTAGAAATGAAGAGTTCATGATATTTTTTTATATTCATCGCTGTCTAAAATAAAAGCTACTTGTGGCTTTTAACATAAAAAAAATTATTAAAAGTTATATTGACGCTATGCAATGTTTCTTAAAATCTCGATTCACTTCTACAAGAATTAAAAAATTATTATTTGAAAAACGAAAATCTATAAAACACAAATTTAAATAAAATCAAGGTTATCTAAGAATAAAGAAATTTCCACTGATAATAAACTAAGACGTTGAAATTCAACAGCAAGAACTTTCGTTATCAACCTAGTTATTGCAAACTTATTACATTAATTCCTACAGTTAGTAAAAAAAAACAAGTTTGTCTTATGGTCATGAACAAAGCTATCGCCCGTTGCAGAGTCGATGCTTTGATAGACTATATGGTTTACACCCCTTTGTCCTCTTGAAGAACTCCCCACAGCACGACCAGCCCCGGTTAGTCAAGTACTCTCCCGGATGTTGCATTGTGACGCAGGTTCGGCTTTTCAGCGCAGCTCTCGGCATGAATAACTGGCAACGATGGCATCGAACCTCTTCAAGTTGTGTTGTGAGAATACGAACACAGTTGAGCAGTCCTTTTGCTTTCTCTTCCGTTTTTCGGTTTTGTTCTCGTGATTGCTCAAAATCTTTCAGCGTTCTTCGGTAAACAGAGCGAAAATTCTTCGTATTAATTAAAGAAATGAGTTCCGGCTTTGTTTCAAAAGCCCATTCGAGGTCGACTATGCTTGCAGATTCAAGGCACCTGTGTTTTTCAATCAAACGTAAAGATTCTTGAAATTGCAAGTTGTCTTCTTCGTTCCACAAAATAACAAATTTTAGTTTTTGCCCGTCAACAAATAGTCCATTTCGCGCGCCATATTCAAGAACTGCGTCAATAAATTTCGAGTCAACAATGCTGCGCTTGAATAACGGCAATCTCGAAAGTACTTTCCATTTTTGGGCAAAAGCCGTGACTGCCCGGTCTAGCAATTCTCCTATTCCAAGAAAAGTGCCGTTTTGTATCACATGAAATATTTCTTCTCCTTGAAATAGAGAGATGTCGGCTTTCCCAGAATAGAGAAACCGTAGAATGGGCTCAAACTTTCCCGGGGCGGGCAGTTCTATGGAAACAATATCCATCTTGTTTTCTTGGAAATTGTTACTGAACAGCGCTTTAAAATAGTCACTTCGTTGAACAAGATAATCTGTGTGGCAGTAGAACTGTTCTTGGTTTATACAGACCATTTTGTCTGCAAATTTCGGTTGATTAACAAACTTCAAGGCTTCCTCTCCGTCTAATAATTTGTACTCATCTTGTAGAACAGTGGTTATGACTGCTTTATTTTGAAGAAAGTGCACGCTGAGTCCAACAGATGACAGTTCGTTTATTAAGTTCTCTAACTGTTGTTTAACGGCATTTCTTTTTTGTTCGCTATCAGCATGGTAGGAAGAAGCCATTTCTTACGTCGAATCAAGTCCTTCTACTCGTATGAAATGGAACGACTCGCAGGTTGATATCTGCTTGTCATATTTAAACATAGTATTCCCAGTCGTATTCATTCTTGCATTGTCACTAAGCAAGTTTTGAATAATTTAAACACTTTTTTATTGTTCTGCCTGCATGAGGTTTTCCAATAATAGATGAATTAAAATTAATATCACCTACACTAAAAGCTGGTTTTCACCCATGGAGGTGTAAGTTTTAATTGTGTCATATCTTACCAGGAAAAAGGTATAAAGTCTATTTCACAAATATTTGTTATTACTGTAATTCCATCGGCGATGACCATCACAACAATGACAACAAGTACGACATCACGAGCTCTCTGCAAATTCAAATGTAAATTCGATTTTCACGCCAAGATCTGCATGAGTAATCGAACGATTGAAAATTAACCTATGGCTAGGAAGAATGGACAACGACTTCCTTCGCAATTGACGTTAAATAAATATTTTTTTTTAATTTATTGCTGTCGTGCGAAGCGAATTTATGATTTTGGAATGTACTTTTCTTGCACTATGGTCGAGTAAATCCACCATTTTCGTTTAAATATTTGTCGATGAGCACGTATTTTTACCGAATGCCAAAAAATTGGCAACATGTATTAACAATATTAACGTTGAAGTGCCGTGTTTTTGTTCGTTCCTTCCGGACTCCGCTCTCTTGCCCCTGTAGTTTAGCGGGGTGCACCCCAATCCTCAGCCAAATTGGCCGGTGGGTATCCCTTAGAGTCAACAGATTGTTTCTTATCCTGAGGTCCAACCCGTCGAGGAAAAATTTCTTGAGTACATTCCGCATCGTGACTAAACGATTATTCAATTCATTTTTCGCGCTTTAACCTCAGCAAACTTGTTGGCTTGCGGAACGGGTATTGACATTTAACAGAAAAATATAAAAAGGACCATGCTTAAATAATGAACAAAGACGGGAAATAATCGCAAGAATCGTTGCAAACAATCAATCGATAAAATGATCCTATAATTATACCAATAATAAACCAACACCCTTGGTCGACAGAATTTACTTTACCTAAGGGAACAGCTAGTTTATATATTAACATCTTGTTGTAATTGTTCTAATTCAGTGAACTTCGTCATGCTAGTACCGTATGTAAATTATAAAATATTTGATGCATTGCTAAACAGTGCACAGCAACAGTTTCAGCTCGCTCAATGGTTGATAGCTGCCAGTTGTAATCCAATCGCCGACACGCGTTCACATATAACTTTGCTCTGTCGGCCAGCTCGAGTATTGTAATTGTTGAAGTTGAATAGGATTCAAGTTCTACAACAACTCCCGATTTGTCTGCGATTAAATGACAGCAATTACGCGACAAGGCGCGTTCACATATAGTTGTAATTAAATTACAACAATTACAACTATATGTAAAAAGTTGGCTTAACTATTCAGAGCAAGGCGTTAAAAGGACGGAACCGAGTCTATAATTATCGCATTTATTTCCCGACAGCAAATTTTTACTAGTTTCAAAAAGATCGGTTTAACCAAAGTAAAATTAGTAGAGTCGACTGGTTATGAAACTTGATGACATTCTTTGTTATATATGTTTTTGTTCTCCTCTCCGCTTTTGAGATATGACGTTAACTGTGCACAAAAAACAAAAGGCTTTGAGATGTAAATGAGCAAGCAGCCAATAGACTAATGAAGCTTCACACCTAGAACAAAAGATCCTAACCGTGACAGTACACACAACATGAAACAAAAAAACATTGTAATCTTTTTTGTAGTTTAACCAAGTCCACTCTAACAACTTTACACTGGCGGTTTTGTGAAATAGAAAAGACTGGGAAGAGGTTAGAAAAGACCGCCTGCCCGAAAACTAAGCTTTTTCGATTTCTCCGTCCACCAGTGGACGGGAAAAACTGATTGGCTTTTTGCATTTGGCTTGACGATCAAAATCGGGTAAATATGTAAGTTGTCTGGTGCAGCAAATTGTGACATTTTTGAATGAATTTATGCAATATATGTGCTCTGTAAAACTGCTTAAAATAATCATATTGAGTAAAGACAAGAAGCATAACAAAATTGATAAACCAAAATTTTTAAAAACTAAAAGTAAAACACAGTAACTGAAAAAATAATTGTCGGTTGAATAAAAATGAACACACAAATCCTGTTTGCATGAAAAATATCAATAACAAGTGTGCAGTTAGCGGAGTTGAGCTCTTTTAAAATTTAACAGCCAAAAAACTTTCAGAAAGAATTTTAAAATTTGTTGTCGAAGCTCAACCTCACTTTCTGTTTGCTTCCGCCGAAGTAATGCTCGAGAAGACGTTTCTTTGCTTTTTAAAGTGTAGCGGCAGCAAAGTACATGAGGCAATTGCTGCCATGGTGGTTAACGAATCACACACAATCTAAAATGTGGACAGGAAAAGCCTAAAAGCAACATAATAGTTTATTAATATTACTTCTTTTGGGCCTTTGAAAATGGGGTGGACGGCTTTATGTTTTTAACGAAGAGTATAATTTTTGTTTCGAGATCTTAATCGCCGATTGTTTAACTACAATTCAGTCTGGAGCAACGTAATTTTACACATGTAGGTTTTAAAATTTTTAACTTTTGGTAGGACATTTTAAATTATTACAAAATTTTATCATATTCTTCTTTATATAGAAAAACAAAATTCCACAGCGCCAATGGAAAACGGGTAGGTTTTGTGAAACTTCAAGTTTGTTTTGAAACTGAGACATATTTGTTTTTGTTGGCAGCTCAACTTGCTTACTTATCGGTCAGTTGCATTCTGGTGAATCTATATATTTAAGGAGCCGGGAAGTAAAATGCTAAGTTTTCCGGCAGGCGGTCTTTTTCTCCCTAGCTCTCTCCAATTTTTCATCCTAACAACAAGACCGCCAGCTACGCAGGCTATGGTTTAACTTGATCAAATCTATGACAAAAGAGATTATATCTGTAACATTCGGAAAGAAATATATAGCCGTTTTTCTGTTGATAAGCATTGCTTTGGTGATGGTATATTTGGGGTGAATTCACTACTTTATTGTAGTTAGTAGCAGCCTTTGTTAATATTGTTAAAATAATATATTGGTTAATAAACATAAATAACCATAAAATATAGGATTCCAAAATTATACAGGGAAGATGTTGAGTTTTTAATCATATTTTACTAAAAAATGAAATAATTAGAATTGATGTAACTAACTTCAAAGTGTAAACTTGATTTGTCAATGTTCGAAATATTTCAAAATTGTTAAAAGAATGTGAAACAAAATTGTCAATAAACGGGCCGGGAGTAATCCTCGACTCTTTTATAGTCAAAGGAAAGTCTATGACAATAAATTGAAAAGATATTTTCCTAATGCTGGTGAGATTTTCAACTAAACGCTGAGACTTATACAACCATTTATATGAGATGCTTGCGTCTTATAACGCTATGAAGCACGAAAATGACGTGAGCAATATGGTGGCTGTCTCCAAGTTGTGAGAATTTACAGTTGCATACACGCTTCGTATATCGTCTTTCTCTTTGTTAAGACAAACAAAAAATATTAAAAATAAATAAGATATGTTCTCCGTGCCTTTAGAGCCTGGTGAAAACCTCGGCAAAGTTTGTGAGAGTTCTTGAGCAGGTGAAAACCCTCGACTGCGTCTCGGGTTTTGCACTGATCTGCTCTCGAATTCTCCCAAACGTTCGCTTCGGTTTTCATCAGGTTATGAAGGCACGGCAAACACGTTTTATTTCTTAGACATTGCTTCAGAAAGGGACGAGCCTGTTTGTTAACTATGCCATGCTGATGACGCATACTACGTCCAAAATATCTGTCCTTTCCTGTCCAGGATCACTCATTTCTTAAAACCTTAACTGATCTTCAGATAGTCTCAATAAAGGTCACTGGTAACACTGTCACTGTTCATGAAATGACATTCTTTATAAAACTTTCCTTATACGGAAGAGCATTACCTGGATTTTATTATCATAGAATGCTTAGTTTACAAGGTTTTTTGAAACCTAACTAAAAGCTGTAAAATATATCAGTCACAACAAAGCAAAACCTGTAAACATTAATTATCAATAAAGATTTGTGTCACCGATGCATCATCGTCTATCAAATTGATACCTAAAGTGTTTGGGCTGGTAAACAAACATTCTGGTCTTAATATAGTCTATCTCAAGAGAGAAAGGTCCATTAGTATTGTCAGCAAGGGTTATTCCCAATGTTCGTAGTCGAGGAAAATCCATCTGATGATCTTGCAAGTAGCCAGAGTTTGTCAGGAGGAATTTGCTGAATGGCAGCTGAAGTAAAAAAAAATGAAAACGTTAATAGGTACTTAAACATTGATAGATTAAAGAGTTAGTTATGAGCTATTGGGGATTACTTCCGAAGGAGTAACTACAGAATACCCCACTACTATTGCTCTCGATTTAACTGCACATTTATTTTTAAAGAACAACCAATGTGCAGGAATAAATTATTGACAGTAGCCGAGGATTCTGCAGCTAAAAGCCCTTCCAGAGTTGCTTTGCATATTATTTTGCTCTTTCCTGAAACCAGGTCGTCTTGTAAGAATATTTTCTATTAACATTATTTAATTCCCGACCAGTATTTGCTTGAGTTCAAATGTAATTTTCATAATTCAGACAATTTAAGGTTGGCACCCTTTTCTTAGAACTACAGCTCAAACCGTAAAAAGCAACGTAAGTGACTTTGTATGAAATGCTAAATTCTCCCAAGAGTTATGAAGAGATAAGAATAATGTAGGGAGAGATTAGACCTTGATCAAATTTTACATAATTATATCATTTTTGTGTAGTACAAAAACAGTGTGACTTTGTATGGAATGCTAAATTCTCACAAGTTATGAAGAAATAATAGGGATTATCTAGTGAGAGTTGAGAACTTCATCAAAAGTCACTTACGTCGTTTTTGCACTAGACCCTTCAATTCGTAAATAATCATAAGAGTTACAAAGTTTCAACACTGAGGTATTTATCTTAACTTAATAAATAAAAAATTTCTAATGACAACTCCCCTAAAGGGGCTTTTCAGTGTAATGTTAAAATCCCCCTCTCTCCCAGTTAAGAATCCCAACTGATAGGAGACAAACCAGTTGGCTAATTACAAAGCATGGTTAATTGGCCTCTAGTATCACTGAGGATAAATCCAATCAGTTCCTAGTCAGGGACTCAAACCCGGGTGTTCTGTATTCAAATCCCCAACTCTTACTACTGGGCCACACTGCCTCCTCTATTTTTTTTAAAGGTGTACAACCAGAAATGAAATTGTTTTCCCAGAAAATAAGAAGGTTTGTACATAAATTAGCTGAGTGATGTTTAATTGTGCATTTTTAACACGATTCAAGATATTTCCAATCTCCCTGCAGATTTAAATAAGCTTTCATGTTACGCTTTTTTTCCTTTTATTAAATGCTATTGAAATGGTGTTTTAGGATACACCTAAGTCTCCCAATGTTGTCTGAATGATATTCTACTCAATCTTTGCATTTAACTTGCATGAATTCTTACCCTAATAGTCTCCCAATAAGGTCCTCCACGTGTGTATACAAACGTTTGATGAAGGTCATCTGTGCGAACACTGTCTGGTTGGACATTCACTGTATAGGTTCTACCATCACCTCTTATTCTCATTTCTAGCCCATCAAAATCTGATGTCTCATAGGGAATGACTTTCCCCTTCCAGTCCTGTAATGTGGATCTCAGTCAGTTCTCCAAAATACAATATTACATGTTGTCTGGTAGAGATGAATCTCTTTAACAGCCCACAAAGTCGGTGCTCACTTTCGTATTGTTAAGATGAAGAGAGTTCTCAAGTCCCTCTAAAGGGTGTTCTAATCCATTGAAGGTTGGTGTTAATTAGGAATCAGGTTCTCAATTAACCAAACTTGTAAGGAGCACCAAGTGAACTTTGACAGAGAAGATCACACAAATGTTCATTTGTCAGACTAGCTAGAGTTCACACAACACCAACTGGTTTTGAAGGAAACAGTGGTTCAGATGGCAAAGGCGAATGGAGTGAGATGGTACATACGGGCATGTCTTGAGAAGGGATGATGGGCATGTTTTGAGAAAAGCATTGGAGTCTGAAGTGAAGGGCAAGAGAAAGCAAGGATGACGTGGAAGACACAAGTGGAGAAGGAGAGCAAGAGTTTTGGTTTAGAGAAAAAGGATGCCATGAATCGAGCAAGATGGAGATTGAGAGTCAGAGAGATTGCTGCCAAAGTGGGGTAAATCCAGCCACCCCCATTTACGGGGATAAACCCAGATCAAAATTGGATTAATGATGATGAACTGGTTTTGAAGGATACCAAAAACTAGCATTTTTATTGTGATACCATCACAAACCTTTAAGGTTAAAGAGGATGCTCCTTCCTATACAACTGTGGTAAAAATGTTCCTGCCAGATAAAAGAATTTCATGATTTCAGAGGATATCTAAGTCTAAGAAGGAGCTAGAAATCCATGGATTTGGTGTGTAGAAGAGGATAAATGCAAGGGTTGGTTGCCTTGAGAGCACCAAAAGCTGACCCAGCATACTAGGAAAAAGTAGACATGCTGTTGTAGGACCTAATTTCCCTTCAAACATTATTAATATCAGTCATAATTAAAATTTAGTTCATATGCCTTCCACTTATATTGCTATCACTCTGCTAATGAATTCAATTTTTTGTTTTATTGTTGAGCAAAAAAGTCAATGTTTTCCTAAAAACCATTAACATATTCTTTAAACAAAAAATATTATTGACCAAAGATTTAAACTTGTCTTCTTCAAGACCTAAAGGCATTTTAATTTTTATAGATTACTCCCAGTAAGATATCAAATTCAACTGATAAAGTAAAAATTCTCAGATGCTCCTGTATTCATCAACACTACAGCTGTCCATGATACAATAATTTTATAACCCTAATTTTTGTGTTAAATATTTGAAAGTACAATAGCAGCCCAGGATAAAATTGGTTCTCACTGTGTCAATCAGTAAATCATTCTAGCTATCTGTTACTCCTGCTTGAACCAGACAGTGAGTCTTTTGATACATGGTTTAAACCAAATTAATGTAAACCAATTTTATTTCCATTTTTCCAAACTAGATACATCAGGGTGACAAATGAGCTGAAAATAGGGGATAATTTCCGTACTGTGGCATACAGCTGGGTCCTGCTGGGTTAGGGTTAGAATTAGCTATAGAAAACAGGTGAGATTTTTTACGCATAAACTGTCTGCATAATTAAGTACGCCCCAATACGGAAATTTTATCGAATGTAGCACTTTAATTGCTAATCCTTTCAAAGACAAACCAAAGACCTTTCTTTGCCGGAAAGCAATTAAGAAATTTTATTTAATAACTATTTTTTTAAAGTCAGTGATAATATGTCTAATTGAAACAAAATTTAAAATTTTAATGCACCATTAACCAAAAACACCGCTTAAACTGAACAGTAACCTTAATAAGTTCAATTTAAATCAATGTGACGGTTGCTGGTAAAATTAAAGACGGTGAAATATTAAAACAAGACTTTAAAACTTTTAAAAGTTTTATATCACTCTCGAAAAATTTTTCAGAACCATCAATAGCACATACCACCATTGGCTGAGATCGGATCGCACAGATACCACTGTATTTTGCTTCACCTGCCATAGGTACTTTGGTAGACAGACTTCCACGGAAAATAGCTCGCCCAGAAGTGCTGCGAACGAATTCCGCGTTTGATTTGCCCCCGAACTGCTTATCACAAATACAAACCCATTGATCTAATGTTTCAGGTTTCTTAAAATCCCAAAGCATATTATCGAGTTTATAGTGATCCATGGGGTCTGGAAAAACAGTTTTTACCGCCCTTTGAATTCCAGGAGTTTTGAAAAAGTCTTTTAACAATTTGCCCGCCATCTTGGAAATTGAAATTTTAAAATCTGGACTGGGAATAAGTTTGTGGTACCCAGACTCCACGCCTTAAAAACAAAATGGCCGCTCGGATTTGTTCTTTTTGCCTTGCAAAACACTTATCAGAAAAGAAAACGTTTAGTGTGAAGAAATTCTTATTTTTGAGACCGAATAGTTTGCTGAGAACGTATGTGTCACTAGATATTTGTGTTGATAAATATAGATTTAGTAGTCATTTGTGTAAGTCCAGCTCCGTTGGTTCGAATGGCAGAACAGCGTTCCGGCTACGATGGAATCTGGCTGTTTCAAGATTCGGTAAAGTTGCTGTTACATACTCGAGAAAACTCAAAACGCCATCGTTGTGGCGAACAGCTGAGGAAACAGATACAGGAAAAACAACTAAAAAACTTCATGCATTAAAAAATAAACTTGAGAAGGTTAAAGAAATTGTAAGTTTTCATCTCATCTTTATTTATTAACTAGAAATAATCTTAAAATTAAAATAACAAAAATAAAAAGGGATAATTTCCGTAGTGGAGCGTACTTATTTGTGCATGCAGTTTCATGGCGTATATTATACCTTAGAAGTTAAAGTCTGGGTAACGTTTAGTTTGCATGATTAAACAATTGTATGTGGCAATATGGAAGTTTTACCAATAATAATAATAATAATAATAATAATAATAATAATAATAGTAATAATAATAATA
>JANCMA020534697.1:0-10255 GCA_024336925.2 Zoanthus solanderi | reverse complement strand
TTATTTGAAATTACTAAATAAAAATTAAACAGCGATTTACAGAATTTAATAAGCTTTTCAGTGATATATAGGTTTATTGGGTTACGTTGCGAATTAACAGAGATATGCTCTATTAACCAAAAACACCGCTTAAACTGAACAGTAACCTTAAGAACAGCTGGAGTTAGGACCTATGTGTTTAATATCCACAAGGAAGCTAATTTTCAATGGCTTCGTTACGTTAACAAACTTAATCAACCAGCGACCTTAGTGCTCATTTTATTAGCCTCAAGTTAGCATTAGCGCACATATGCCATCAATATTTGTTAATTACAAGTTGTTAGTTATCTTAACTACTCCTAGGCGCTTGAAACGTAAATAATATAATACCCTAAATAAATATAATTTTATTCTTCACTAACTTTGTAGCGCTCACAAGCTGTCCTTGGCTGGTAACAACCAGGCTAACTATAATTCATAGTACATACAGGTGTTATATACACCTGACTGACGTGACGTGCTATATCTATAAACCTATAGTATGAGCACGACCCCAACAACTTTTTAAGAACAATTTTTTACTGAAGAAGTCAAAATCATGACATAAAAATATTCTGGTGAGTAATTTTAAATGAACTAAAGATAATGGAATCGATATATCCAACATTGTCAAGGGATGACTACACTGCCCTTTATATCTAGTAATTTGGATCCTAGCTAACCACGTACCGAAATTATAGGAAGATCACAGAGAGCATCCTTACCAGTGCAAACAGCTCCATCACCAACAAATCCATTTTTACAGCGGCAAATAAAACTACCAGGCAGATTCGTACACAATGCATTTACATCACACGGGTTAATTGCGTCTTCGCACTCGTTGATATCTAGCAAAATAGATAATTTCTGAACAACGCACAAAAAAATTCTATCAAAATTATTTAGATCCAAGAGCTAGGGTGAATTCTGAAACGATTTATAGAGTCTTCACTGGAGGGAATGAGGTGAAAAGATCTATACATGCATTTCCTTGTATTCCAAAATCCCTCAGTAGCTGCGCCGCGAAATACGTATGTTAAGGAACCGAAAAATACATCTAACGCAAACTCGTACAATAGAAATGAAAAAAAAATAACAATATAAGACTTTTTCAGTACCTTCGCAGTCATCTGTTTCAGAATTCGTGGTATAACCGCTTTCACACTGGCATGAGTATGACCCTTGGCTGTTAACACACACAGTGTTATTTCCTGAGCAAGCCAAATCTCCCAATCTTTCACACTCGTTTATATCTGAACAACAAACATATTTAAAGTAATGTTATCTATGTACACTTAATGACTGCTCACGAGGGAAATCTCGACTTCATCTATGGAACAATAGAGTTCGATGGAAACAAAACAGATGTTTCCCGAGGAAGCAGTCATTAGGTGTATTGTTACATAGCATAAACAAAATACACCAAAATTATTAAATTTTCCCGCTCTAGCTCAAACGTGACAAACGACAGCAACGTTCACCGGTTGGTCAACAATTTTTGAGATGTTGACCAACCGGGGAATATTTGATATGAGGACATCTACGTAACCTCAATTTAGCCAATGAAAGCGCGCATTCGAGTCCAAGACGCACTGGCTATATAACAATTACAATTAAGGTACTAGAACTAGCATAATATTACCTCCTAATTCAATTGCTGGGATTGAGAATAATAATAAAACAACGTTATCAATAACAACAACTACATCAGAAACAAGAATACATCACCAAAAAGCAATTAAAAACAAAAATGTTGATATAATTGTTTGTGAGTTTCTAATTATACACAGCCAAACATCTTACAAAACTGAGATATTCATGCAATAAAATATTGGCTTTTTTAAGCCTTTCAATCCCAGTCAGTTATCAACACCCAACTTCTCTTCACATAAAACTTAAAATAAAAAAAATTGGTAATGAGAAAATCAGAATTGATCAAACAGAGCAATCTGCTGAAGATTAAATATAAAATTCTCTCAAACTTGCTCAATGAAAAATATGGCTCAGGTTTGGTGAATTTAACAATACAACTGGGACTGAATGGATTAAAATACAAAATATGTACATAAACAGTTTTTCTTTTTCGTATTACAAAAACGATGTTGTTAAAACGATGTTTTCTCCATGTAGTCTAGTTTGGCATTTTTTTATCAACATAAAAGGAAAGAGTGGAGAATGCGATAGATTGACTCATGTATCCCGCTCTTAACTTACGATGGAGTTCAATGAATCTTTCAGCAAGTTTAAGGATCATGCGCCCCATTTAATCAAACTAAAAAACTTTAAAATCATCATAATTGAATTCGAAAAAATAAATAAATAAACAGAACAAATTACAATTTCGAAAACAAACTTTTTGTTCAGGAACAGCAACAGACATTAGAAGTAAAATCATCGGGGGCCATTGTCTCGCCATAGGCTCTTGTCTGACCGTGAAAACAGAAAACAATTCGTTCAAACACGTGTCACCCACAAAGAGTTATTAGTAACACAACGAAACATATGGAGACTCAAGTTGAATGTCAATTTGTAAAAATCCACAGCCAATCACAAATCTTCTAAAGCACAAATTTTCTTAGAAGATCCAAGTGTATTTTTAATCTCTTCGTAAAAGTTGAGTAACAACGGTAATTGAAGAAAAAGAAAGAAAAGAAATGAAAAGAACCATAGTAAGGTAGATGATTGAGGGTCTTTGGGACTTTCGATTCTCACCTTGACAGGTTTTTCCGTCACCGAAATATCCACTCTTACATCGGCAAAGGTACGAGCCCTCAATATTTGTGCACAAGGCATTAGGGTCACAAAATTGGGTTTCGTTTTCACACTCATTGATATCTGAGGAACGAAAATAAGATGTATTACACAAAACAAAATGCGCACGTGGTTTGCAGTTGGTAAGATCTCTGCCTTCCGACCACAAGGTTCATGCAGAGTTTGATCCTCGCCTCTGCCAAACTTTGAATATTGGCCGTGTGACCTTCTTTTCTGCCTAAGCTAACTCAGCTTTCTATCCTCTCGGAGTGGGTAGATGAGTACCACCGTCTGCTGGGAACTAACCTGTGATGGATTAGTGTTCCATCCCGGGGGAGTCAAAGACTCTCATCCGCTTACCAATACAGAAACCGCACCAATGTGCCCAATATAGTGGCTATAAGGTAGCTACTAGCACATTTGTGCTATATATACTTAAGTTCATTTTTATAGTCGCATCCGAAAAGCATTGCGCTTTTACCATTAGCTTAGCTTAGCAGTTAGCTTAAAAAAAATGGTTTTAAAGCTCAAAACCCAGAATAAAAGACCTATTATCAATTTTACAAGTTACAAAAGGAAGAGGTATTTCTATTTCTAAGCTTTCAATCACCAATACTCCTGCTGTGTGCTAAGCAATTACAACAAAAAAGTATTGAAAACATTGCAAGTCTACAAACTTTACCATCACATGTTTTTCCATCGCCAGAAAAACCAAGGTTGCACGTGCATTGCCCGACACCGTTTACTATATTGCATTGAGCATTTCGGTCACAGTCACACACAACCTCTGAAAAAGAACAACACCAATGTTTATAAAAAAAGGTTAAGGACTCAACGGAGTCATTATGCTACAACATCCGAACAACTACTCAGAAAAACTACTGCCAAGAAACTCAGTTTCAACATCAAGTCAAGCATCGCAGATAAATATACGTAATGGTGTTAATGCTCAGCATAGGCACTACAATTTCTGTTTTCTGAACTGCTTGTTAAATGATTGCATCAGCAGTAAATTCCATCAAAAAATAAAGCTACTTGTCTCGACTACATCAGATGATTCCAAAAATGTAAAAATGCAAAAAAATAAAAAATAAAAATAAATAAATAAATTTGTAACCCGCAAAGTACTGTCAAAACCTTCTGATTTTACAAATCTCAATTTCATACATGTCAAAATCTTATCGTTTTACCAACGTTTGACACGCGTCACCAAGATCAAGTGAATCCATATCCACTTGTGATTGGCTCATTCAAGTGTGCACATTACATTACATTGCTCAGCTTGCTTGAGAATTTTCGGTAAACCTTAAATGATCTAATAAGCACCTGTTGCGTCTATTAAATTTCGGGAGTTGTAGGAGAGCGTTAAATAGATATATGGCGTTTATATATGAGAGCCTAACGGACTCAACAAACGTGGCGAAACCAATAAAGTGGTTTTTCTCTTTATTTACTACGTAACGACATTTCCGTTTTGTCATACATGTACATAGATGAAAATCCAAATGTAATTTTTAATACCTGAAGAATACAAATATTGGCTTGCAGAATTATTGTAAGGCTCAAAAAAATGTTTCTCCAATGTACTGGAGTTTTCATTTAAAATATCTGTAAATAATCATTAGTTTGGGCAATGTCAGTGTGTAACAAATGTTTCTTGTGAGTACTGACAGTTCACAGCTTGGTCCTTTTGATCCAAAAATTTCCGTTCACCTTCTGAACCATCGTCAGGGCTTCTCTGTTTCGAAAACCCGAGGACGTTCGAGCAATGGTTTGAAATAAATGAATAAACAACTACTGCTCATGGAAGATACTACAGATTATTGTACCAACCCGTAAAACAGTTAATAAGGCAAAGACATTTAAATCACGATGGTGAGGGCTTGTTTGAGATCTATATGATTCTGTTCACGAGTCTATGTGAACGTAACAAATGTTCTCGCTCTTCTAAGAGTCCTTGTAGCTCAGTAGACACATTTAAAAGGTTCGACTGCGGGTTAAACCTTAAAAATGTAGGTGTTTTCCGCACAAACAACTTTCTGCAAGTCCAGGGGAAAATGCTCACACAAAAACCTTTCAAAACAACCGGATTGGAAGCATTTTATCGACATCGCGTTTCTGCTACAAGGCCAGCCATCTTGAATTCGAAGCGACCAAAACTCTTCACGTTTCTGTCCTAACTCCTGCTGAAAGGCAATGTTGAAGTAAATCCTGATCCTACATCCAAATTCCCTTGTTCACTTCGCTGGAAACCGGTGAAAATAAATCAACGAGGGATTCAATTTAAGGCATCATGGACGAACGGTGACAAACAACTCGTCGAAGGTCCAAGGCGAATCGTCTCCCTGTCATCATCATCATCTCTTCGAACGTAACTGAAGGCAGCGGTAAAATTTGTAAAATGACCATTCTACAAGAGATTGTTTATAGCGGTGATTTTGACCTTGTTGCTGTTACTGAGACATGGTTTAAGAATTCTGTTATAGACAGTGAAATTATACCTGGTTATTCAATTTTTATGCGAGACAGAGAAGATCGCGCTGGAGGGGGTTTTGATTGCGGTTAAGGGAAATATTCAAGCTTCAAGACTAGTCGATTTAGAGAAGGAAGGCACCGAAGTGGTTGTTATGGATCTAAAAAAGGGAAAGACAAAGCCCGTCAGTGTTTATTGTTTTTATAATCCTGACTCATCGTCTAAGCCTATTCTTGAACTTAATTCATCTCTGACTGTACTATAGAGCTCGGCGATTTCAATTTACCAGAGCTGGATTGGAAAGGCGACGAAACTAACCCAATAAAAAACAAGAGCCGTGCAGACCACAGAGTATTCTGTGACCTTTTGAGGGACAACTATCTGTATCAGTTTGTCCCTGGTCCCAAGCATATTGCCGGAAAAAAGCTAGACCTTGTGTTATGCAATTGGCCCGAGATTATTGGGAACGTTCTAACCTTTCATCCACGCGAAAGTATATTTCTCTCCCATCATTATGTCGTTGAGTTTGAAATCCGACTTAAGTTTCAAAGAGCAACACAAGTGATGAGACAAGCTTACGACTTTAAGCATGAGAATTTTGACGATCTAGGAGAATCTTTTAGTTGCGTACCTTTCAGTATAGCTTACTCAGATGATATAGACGAACATTGGTCAAACTGGAAGTTATTATTTTTAACGGCCGTGAAAGAACACATATCAACAAAAACAGTTCATGAAACCAACTCTCCACCTTGGATAGATGGTGAAGTCCGTCACTTGAAAAGAAAGAAATATGACGCTGCTTTAAGTAAATTTCGCCAGAACGTAAGCGAAAACTTCGCGCTTTGAGTCAAAACAAAAAGTTCATAGCCCGTTCCAAACATCGACAGTATTTAAAACAAATTGAGAAGTCGTTTAAGGACAATCCAAAGAAGTTTTGAAGCTACAACAAACTGTTTCTAGGAGGTAAGTCTGCTGGAAGTCCGGCGATCTCGTACAACGGTGTAACAGCTAAGGAACCAACTCAGAAAGCAGAACCTTTTTAACAAATATTTTTTTCCGTTTTTCTTCTTGCAGTCTCAATGTAAACAAAGCTAAAATTAACATACCACAAAAGCCGATATGGAAATCACGGAAAATGATATTTCTGGCGATTGAGTGAATGGAATGAGCAAATTAGACAGAAATAGATATTTCTGCGGCACGGAACCAGCAGGGACTAGGTTCCAGTATAGTGTTGAGGGTGTGGGAGTATATAAGGCAGTGATAGCACGTGCAGAGCCATTCTAGGTCTGCTCCAGCTTCACATCGCATTTTAATTTCTGACAGTTATTATGAGATAAATGAAAGAATCGATCGTGCGTTACACAGCTATTATCTGTACTGCATACTAACGTAAATATCTTGATCAGAACAGATTTTATTTATTTGGATTTTGATACGGTGGACCATCAAATCCTACTTGCTAAGCTGAGGGCATACGGGGTGACTGGACAGCTACACACATGGTTCACCGATTATCTTAGTGGACGGACGCAGAGATTAGTTATCGAGGGTGTAGCGTCACAGTGGGCACCAGGCTTTTCCGGTGTCCCTCAAGGAAGCCTCCTGGGCCCATTACTGTTTACCATCTTTACAATTATCTTCCAGAAGAAACTATTGATTCTATTATGGCTGCTTTATACGCTGACAATACTAAAGTATATCGTAGCATTAAATCAATAAGTGACTGCATCACGTCACAGACCACGCTTGACAACTTTGATGAGTGGTCCCAGCGTAATGATATCCGTTTTAACGCAAGCAAGTGCAAAGTCCTAACCGTGACCCGCAAAAAGACTCTTATCGTGTACAACTAGCATCTCGACCAAGTTCAGCTTGAGCGTGTCAACTCTGAGAAAGACATCCAGTACACCCTCTTGGGACCTTCATGCCCAAAATTTTGTAAAAAAAGCAAACCGAATTCTTGGACTTTTAAAGCGCACATGCCCTTTATTAACTGATGTATCAGTCAGACACACTCCATACCTCGCACATGTTAACTCACAGCTGTCATACGCTACTCAAGTTTGGTCCCCGTTTACGATATTCCTAAAATCAGAGATCGAAAAAGTACAAAGGAGAGCAACAAGGTGGATTCTGCGAACTCGTGTTGTAGAAATGTCCTACAAGGACAGGGTTTAACCCTAAACCTTCTTGCTCTCACATTTGACCGCGAACTGAAAGATTTAGTATTTTTCATAAATGTCTTTACAATCTTACTGATTTAAATGTTAGAAATTTCATATCTTTTGTCTGCCGCGGCCGTACCAGACTCAGTTCCTCCTATAGTCTCCAAACACCATTTTGTAGAACTAGTACCTAACAATCATCCTATTTTAACAGAATTGTCAAGCACTGGAACTATAAATGTAATCTTTCGCCCATTTCAAATTTCTCAATCCCGGACTCCATCAAGAACTTTGTTTTCTCTCATCTTATGTACCTACTAAGGTACTACTACTCTTTTGGTATTAATTTTACCTGCATTTGGACCATGATAAAAACCTGCCCCTGCCATCGCTAGCTGTTCTAATTTTTTTATCCATTCGTATATTTATCATTATGTACTTTTAATACCGGGTAGTGCCCCGTAAGGGACCCCGAGTCCCGTTCGCATTCACCCTTTTCTTTTTTTTTTCTCACCTGCACTCGGACCATGATAAAAACCTGCCCCTGCCATCGCTAGCTGTTCTAATTTTTTTTATCCATTCGTATATTTATCATTATGTACTTTTAATACAAGGTGGTGCCCCGTAAGGGACCCCGAGTCCCGTTCGCATTCACCCTTTTGTTTTTTTTCATTGATAGTATCTGTTTAGTGTTGTGTTTTGTATAACGTCAAACCCAATCCAGTTGCAAAAAAAAAATTCAAACCCCTAAGGGGCGTTTGATAAAAACGAGGCATTTAATTGAGGCTGGGCATTTATTAAATCATTTACAGTACTTACAATACCTCGCACGGCTCTTACAATACCTCACCAGACACGGTTTTTACAATACCTCACCTCACAAGGCCCTTACAATACCTCACCAGACACGGCCCTTACAACACCTCACTAGACACGGCTCTTACAATACCTCACTTCACACGGTTCTTACAATACCTCACCAGACATGGCTTTTACAATACCTCACCAGACATGGCTTTAACAATACCTCACCTCACACGGCTCTTACAATACCTCACTAGACACGGCTCTAACAATACCTCAACAGGCACGGTTCTTACAATACCTCACCAAACACGGCTCTTACAATACCTCACTAGACACGGTTCTTACAATACCTCACCAGACTCGCGTTGTCTCTCGCCTGGTTCGTTGGCAATAATTATATGTTCAAGATGTAGCTATGTTACTTCATTTACTTACGAGTGCAGTTAATTTTTCCGTCGCCAATGAACCCTTCATTGCATTTACAGTCATAAGAACCAATAGAATTAATACAAGTAGCATTTTCAACGCATGCATCGGTATTCTCCTTGCATTCGTCCCGATCTAAAGAAAAAACAATTAAATTAGTCGAGGGTGCAGTTTTTCAACAGGGTATCAAGTTTCTTGAAAAAGGTTTTGTTCCTCCAATTTCCTTATGATCCAGGTTTAAGGATAAGCATATCAGCCCACATTATTTCAAGAGATTTCACTTGCGTTCTGTAAAGAAAACATAGATGGCAGCAGAATATAATTCCTAGGTGTCCTAATCGACGATAATATATCATGGAATTTCCACATTTCATACATTTGCTCACGCATTTCAAAAAACACTGGTATATTCTCCAAACTCAGAAGCTACCTCTCTCTTCAACAACTAAAACAACTTTATTATAGCCTCATATATCCATATATCACATATGCAATAATTGCCTGGGGAAGTACATACCAAACACACTTAAAAGGATTCAAATCAAATCAAATCATATCATTAGACTAATATTTTTTTGCTACCCTTTATGGTAAAAACACAGAAAGCGCTTTACCATTATTAAACTTGCTCGACTTAATGACAGTCAACAACATCTATAGACAACAAACCCTAAAATTTATTCACCAGTGGCATAGAAAATGCCTCCCAGAAATATTTGCTAGCTATTTTACATATGCCAGTGATGTGCATTCCTATAATGCTAGATATGCAGTTCAGCATAACTTAAACCAAACTAAAAACCGAACAAATGATTTCTGCAAAAGCAGTTAAATTATGGCATGAATTACAAATGCAAATTAAAGAACAAACCATGAACACTTTTCCAAAAAAATTTCAAACAATACCTATTACAGAACCAATGTTAATTCCGTACAGTTTTACATTACGTGCAATAATTTATATTCAATATATGTTTTATAATTATTGTATGTGTTTCGTAATTAATATAAGTTGTTAGATTTTTTTAACAATTTGTGAATATATCAAAGTGTGCTACAAAAAAAATGTAACTTTAAATGACTAGTCACTGACACGAAAACTAAAGGTTAACTCAGTGGCTAGATATTCAAACTAAAATATATATTTAATAATAGCACTTATTTATTTAATTTAAGCAAAAACATGAATATTTTATTTATTCATCCTTAATGATAACATGTAAAAAAGAATATGAATAAAGTAGTGTCTATTGTCAGTATTAATACGCATGGTTATAAAATAACTTGGATAGTACGTGGGTTTTGATTGTTCTACAAGTGTGTTTTCATATCGCTATGAAACAGGAAAATGGCGTGAGCAATGTGGTTTGACAGTCTCAGAGTTGTGAGAATTTACAGTAAGTGCTTCGTAAACCGTCTTTCTCTTTGTTAACAATGAAAATAATAATTTTATAAAGAAATAAAACAAGTTTTCCGTGCCTCTATAGCCTGTTGAAAACCTCGGCAAAGTTTGTGAGAATTCTCGAGCAGGTGAAAAACCCTCGACTGCGTCTCGGGTTTTCACTGATCTGCTCTCGAATTCTCCCAAACGTTCGCCTCGGTTTTCACC
>JANCMA020534592.1:0-10257 GCA_024336925.2 Zoanthus solanderi | reverse complement strand
CCATTTAGAAAAAAAATTTGGAAAACAAAAATAAAAAACATAATTATTCAATTTTAAGTATTCTTATCTTTGAAAACGTATTTACAGTCAGCTTTTTTTCTTTTCTTAGTAGTAGCATGCAGTTAGGAATATAAACCGCATTTGATTCAAAGACAGCATAACAAACATGAAGGCCATTAAAAATTGATTAACCGCAGAAAGTGGTTTTCCTATAGTTCGATTGTAATTAATTCCTAAAACTAAATATGACTTTTTCAAGCTATTTGTAATAAATGACATTTCTTATCAGAAAGATTTCTATGCTAAGTTTCATTCACTCTAAGCGATACATTTTGACGTAGTGATAATACTTACTTGTTGCTTTTTGTTTTGCTTTTGAGTTTAAAATATGGAGCTTAAAATAATGTCGACAAAAATGTCTTTACAAATTTGTAATTGGTAAAAATATTAAGGGTTAAAATTTTGCAAGTAAAAATGTTTCAAAAAACATCCTACACTGATTTTTAATTCAAAATATGAAACCTGTATTTGAGTTATTAAAATTACTCCCACTGGAACACAACGCGAATTTTGTAAATATCAGATGTTTTAATAGTTGAATGAAGAAGAACTATAAACAAATCATGGTTTTTGAATTTCCTTTAAAGTAGAAATGCGTTTTGGTGTCGACAACCTTTTCCGAGAACTCAAAAGTTAGGTAGTTGAAAGTTACCAGTTATTTGAGTTGATTATTGAGTATATTCTGCAAATCATGAAATCTATAATAAAAGAAAGGGAAGGTGGACGAAAGAAACAAATTATCTAAAAACAGAAGCGTTTCCTAAATGGAAAGTAAATTAAAACTCACATAATGTCGTCGATAACCAGTTGCAAACATGGCCGAGTCACTGCTAGGCGAATCAAGAACACTGTAAATTTCCTTGAACTCCGGACCGCGTCGCATCGGATTCCAATGCCTAATTGTTCTTATCATACAGGCATGCATAGGTGATGGTGAAATAATCAGAAAATTTTGACAAACCTAAGGTTCCGACAGCTGTCTGACAACGGAGAGGGCGCGGAGAGCGTAGATAGATGTAGAGAAACCTTGACATCAAAATGTTCCCATGCTATGAATGAATTCTCGAAACATCTGTTTGAAAGGCAATAAACAGCTATAAAAAATATTTATTAGCTTTCTCGTTAATGGTCATCTAGTTGATATTCTTTTAAAATAGCTTGAATTCAACGCAAAATGGAATACTCCGATATTCATTCGTAAATTGGGTAGTGCATGCCAAAGATCCGTTGAAGACACGATCCGTTCGTTTAACGTGCAGCGGAATTATGAGTTTTGAGTCTTTGAATGCCCAAAATTTACAGTTTAAAATTTTCTGCAACCTTTGTCATTAAAATAATAATTCTAAAAGCAATTTTTGCAAGTAATGAATTATTTGTCAGGTTTTGATATGACTTCTTTTTAATGGCTAAGCTTTTTTCCGTTGTGAAACGCACTGCGGAGTAACTGAAAATTGTCAGTTGATTTGAAGCAGACGTGATTCGATGGATCGGAAGTTTATTTATTTATTTATTTTTTTTTTGAAATTGAAAGCCTAGCCAATAAACTATTAGTAAGTGGGAAGTTGAGTTTTGTCATATAAAAATAGTTCTTTGAGGTTTTTGTTAGAGTACAAAACAAGTGATTAATTTTGGAAGTATTAGAAATATTTTTCAAACACGTACTGATTTGAATATAACATATTTAAAAAAATAAAGAAAGAATAGCCAATATTTAAAAACTATTTCTGCTGATGACGCTGCATATCTTAAGCTCATTTGAGGTGGAGTAAAATGACTGATAGACTGCGAACTTTTTAAGAAATTGGCACATGTCAAGAAACAAAAAATATCTTCTGTTCATTTTTTTGTGTGAACATGCATGAAATAAAAAATAAAGATATAAACGTATTTTGTTCGATTTAGTTTAAACTAGGGCAATCTTAATCACAGTTGCAGTATACTAAAAGATCACATTCGCATAGTTTTCAGTACTATTTTAAAATAGGAGAAATTGTATTTGCATTAGTAGTAGTGGTATTAGCACCAGCAGCAGTATAGAAGTAATTAGCCAATAACAAAAATACCATAATGATCCCTAGAGAAACTGGAAAGAATGCTTATGGAAAATTTTGGGTGGACAAACAAAGAGTATTATGGTATTTTTGATACTGGCTAATAGTACAGTAGTAGCAGTAGTAGTAGTAGCAGTAGTGGTAGTAGTAGTAGTAGCGGTAGCAGCAGTAGCTGAAGTACTCTTTCGGTTGTACCTATTACTGCTGTTGGAAAAACTTGTTTTCTGTTTACTAACTACAAACTAAAGCTCAACTAGCTAAATCCTTTTCAAAATCTTGTTGCCAATAGAGCCGGTGCTTATCTCCGGTTTCTGTAGCATGTTAAGCGGACGAGAGTCTTTGACTTCCCCTGGACGGAACACTAATTCATTGCAGATTAGCTCCCAGCAGATGCTCATTTACCTAACCCCGAAGAATGGAAAGCTGAGTGAGCTTTAGCAAAAAAGAAGGTCACACGAACTTTAAGTGGAATGTTTTGAATAAGTTTACTAATGAGAAGAACTAGGTTTGATTGTTTCTCGGCTAACCCTGTTCTACATGGGGAGGGAGGGGGGGAGGGGTTAAGTGCCCATAGTGATTTAATCAATCGAGAACTTTTTTGATAATGAGGCAATTAATGAACACCAGATTTTGTCAATTTGCCTAAAATTTACTAGCTTGGTAATAAATTTCTAGTAAAGTTATTTAACTAGTGAATCCTAAGTTTCCATAGTAACTTGTTTTTCAGACATGTTTTGGCAAAATTTAGTTGTTTTTTTTTATGTTTTGTACACTTTTATCAGATTTTGTTACTAGTTTTACCATTTTAGTCCTAAATCCAACTTTTTTAGGGATTGGAATACTAATGACCTTCTTTGATGGTTTATGACGTCATTCTATATTTGATGACGTCATAAAATATTGCGTTAGCGTTATGTACAAAGCAGAGGTGACTACTTTCGTAAAAATTGCTGAAAGTTTTTTCTCCTTTTAGTTATGTGTATTGCCAACAAACGTTATCATTTACAACGAATTTTGTCATTTCTATAGGTTTTAGAAATATATTTTTCAGTTGTCGAATTTGTTCAAACATGGACGTTTTATTTGAACAAATGGCAATTCACTATCGGAAATTTAAAATCCTTTTATATTTCAGCTAAAAGGAGAGTTCAGATCTCAGATTTATCCATTTTTCCTTTGGAATATATAACTGTAAACGTTATTAACTCAGTTCAAAAAACTCATTTAAAACCCCAATTTTTCAGTTGATGTTGACATAAATACCTAAGTGAAACACACCAATTTGTGTGACTGATGGTTATCTATTCTTGTACCAACTTTCATTTCAATATCTTTTAAAAATACTTTAGGAGTTAGAGGCCACAGGCCTCCCTAGGCACCCTCAAAAAGCCCACGTAAGATAGGGTAAACAAATTCATTGACTGGAGCAATAGCTTATCCGGGATAAAAAGCTATGAATTGATGCGTATTGATAATAAGTTGCTATGTAACTGGCTAACTTTTTTTTCATGTGCTTAACGTAGTTGCTGTTCAAGTAATTCAGTGTGCCTTGGGAGACAGAATTAATTATCCCTGTTCATTGAGTTACCTTGGGTCGGGCCAATTCCATACAATCTCTCTAAAGCAATATTCGAAGAACTTCCATGCAGCCGTGACAACTCGGGATGTAAACAAATTGGTCTTGAATGAGGGGACAGCCAAATGAGAAGAGTTGTTTTTTCCGTGTGAACGGTTTAGCTTAAGATAACAAGGAAAAGATTGCAAGTCTGGATAATAAGAGAAACCAAAGGCTATGAACGGTTTGGCAGGGGTTATTTTGAGAGTTAGGGATGACTAGGTCTTGAAGTAAGGGATAGCCCTAGATGTAAGAGTTGTTTCGTTCCATGTGAACTGTTTAGCCCTTGTTGTCTTTTGGAAGTGATAGAGATTACTAGATCTTGAAGGAAGGGATAGTTTTAGATGAAGGACTTGTCTCGTTTCATGTGAACTGTTTAGCCGGGTGGTTTTTAGGAGGGATAGAAGGATTACTAGATCTCGAAGGAAGGGATAGTTTTAGATGAAAGACTTGTCTCGTTTCATGTGAACGGTAATGCTCGGGTTGTCCTCGGGGAGGGATAGAGATTACTAGATCTTGAAAGAAGGGATAGCTCTAGAGGAAGATCGAGTTGTCTTCGCCTTCGGGGAGGGGTAAAAATTTCTAAGGCATAAACCAAAACAACGGACAAAACTGAGCAAGCTAGCCTCACTCAACAGATCGAAATTAACCATTTACAAAACACTACTTGAGTCTAACAGCCAATCAAATTACGGCTTAACTAGCCAATCAGCAATGATGCATCATACTTCATTACGTCACTTTGACTCTAGGTGTACGTAGTCGAAACTATTTTAACCGGAACGATTACATAACAAAATTTACTTTGATACCAGGTTTCAAACCGTTAACAGCTTCCTGTCTATGTAAATTTATTTGTTAGATAATGCAACTCGAAAATCAAAATCAACCAATTAACAACAGTTAGTATTCTAAGCGGTTACCTAAATATCTAATCCAAAGACTCTCATCCGCTTAACACAATAGAAACCGGAGATTAGCGGCGACCCCATGGGTCACTTGGCTTGTAAAAGATTGAACTAGCTACCTTACTTTATTTTATACTCGGTGAAATTTAAAAAACATTAAGTACGTATGTAGTCGAGTTTTAATTTCTAAAGTTGAAATTATCTCTATAGGTTAAAATGTTTAATCATCGCCGTAAGTAGAGTACAAAGCTGACGTTTCGAGCCGCCGTTTGTCCTTTGTCTGAGCGAGTAATTATTTAAAAAACTATAGGTTGAAATGTTTAATCATCGCCGTACATAGTGTACAAAACTAACTTATAGTTGTTTCGAGTACCAGTTCTTCCTCGGAGCACCGGACTTTTAACCATTCCCGAAACTCGTAAGCAGAGTGCAAAGCTGATATTGTAAGAGTTAGTCTAGAGCAATTTCTCGCTGTCAATATATTAAGTATTAATTGTTCAGTATTACTTCACTTTGTGTTTTGTCCAAGTCGAGAGAGAGAGCAATAAAACACAACTGATACGCTTAAAAACCTTTGCCGATTTTTTTTGTTTATTTTTATAAATAACAACAGTGACACACAAGAAACCGTTCATTGCTTATTAGTCCCTCATGATCATCAAGTTTCATACAAAGCTTTTAACCACATCACAGAAAATGTTCTTAAAAACCTTAAAAGTAAAGAAGCTTAAAGATTTCACCCACTCGTTCTTTCGCAAACAATCCGGCGTATTATGAAATTTCAAAATGGAAAATTGTTATCTCTTTTAGATTATTCAAAGACCCATTTGTACTTATAATTCAAATTTTCCTGCTATGGTCTGGCTTTTAGCGTAAATTTGCACACATGTCTGAAAATGTTTAGTGCATTAATTACTGAAAATTGTCAAATTTCATCTACCTAGTAAATTACCTAAGGGTGATCAAACGAATTTTCTCGGTGGGTACAACTGGGCTAACTCGACTAAGATTACTCTAGAAATTACCTCCAGGCTCCAGCACATACTTTAAAACCGCTGACATTTTACATGCTGAGTTAACGTACAAAAATATATCTCTTGTTCTTAATTTATGAAGCTTTCTGCTATGAACGCATCCACAAATTTGAAATTATTTCGTCCAAATTTTCAAACAGGAACAGTAGATCAAATTTGTATTTCAATTTAAAGAGTAACAACTCTTTTGTAACAGACACAATCTATCTCTATTTCAGCTTAAGTGCTTGAAAATCAAAAACTGAATTGAAAGAGCTTTAATCTCTCAACTATGTTGAGGAAAATCATTGAATGCAATTTAATAAATGCTTACTTTAGAAACTTAACTCTCGGTAGACCTTTAGAGTTCTTTTCTACTTTCAACAATAAATATAAATAACATGTCTACTAAGAGAGAATATTTGGATCTTTCATTAGCGAATTATGCCTTTCCTGTCGCTTTCAAGTTTTTAATGTCGTGGAAGGAAATTGCTAAATTTGTATATATATTTTTTAACATTTCTACTCCAGTGAATCCTGGCCACTGTAGCATGGGAATTTTTTTTCCGTGCCAATGATGTTGCAAACACGCGCGTTCAAATCACTATACTAGCTGATTTATAATTAACCAAGATCAGAAATTAACCACGAACTGCGTTGCAGAAATTTTATTATGGCAGTATTAACTCTCGGTTTCCGAATAATTCAAAACAAAAAACGCCATCGTTCTTCGAGCGTTTGGCCAAACAAGAACAATATATATTAAATTCAGCGAATTCCTTCTCCTTATCAAAAATGCATTCGTTTTCAGCCCAGTAAAGTTGTTTTCTATTTTCTTTCCATATTTGAGTCAGAAAGAACAATTCAGCTGAAAACAAGTCCCATGCATGCATATATGAAAGCGTCTTACTCCGCTAGCTAGGCTAGTTCATTTGAAGAGATTTCTTAATGAAGACAATGATAATAATAATTACAGTCTGTAAGACTATATACATCTCCAAAGAAGAAGAATAGATTAAGGTGAAAACTGTTACGAAATATAGTAAACTTTCTTTTTACCTATATTCAATTGCTTGAGTTGTAGCTGAGAACTGACAAGTGAAATATGAAATCATCCATAATAGCGTATCGCGAATATATTGTAAAAGGCCTTTCAAAACGAATGAACTTAAAACACAAAGTTGAACAACAGACAAACAATTTGAAATATATTTCAGTGTGACATGATAGTGCGCTTGGCTAGATCAAATTTGAATATTTTAGATTTGGCGAAAATATTGCGTTTATGTTGAATGATGCGGCCGATTGTGGTATTGAAACTTGATGGCTTTTGATGTCATAACAAACTAAAGGAACGAAAAATTAAAAAAAAAGATATCCACATAACTGCTAAACATAACTCGATTTCATTCGAAAGCAGATGGATTGAAATATAAAATGATTTCAAAAAATGATCTATGTCTAAAATGCTAGAGAATTAGAAAAACCATAACGGATCGTAGACATTTTAAAGCAAACCGACTAATTTTAGGATCATACATCAAACGTTCTTTAAGCAAAATACAATCTTAAAGATCAAAACAATTTATTATCGTGTGGAATAATTCGCAAATTTTTTAAAATGACTTTTTGAACCTGGTTGCGACATGCGCTCAAACTCGAACGCTCAGGTCCGACTTACCCGCGAGAGCAGACTCCGTTTCTGGAAACTTTGCTCTGTCAGAGAGTCGAAGGGCGATGTTGTCATTGACAGCATTCTGTGCTTTGATCCTGTTTAAACCAGTTTTACAACAGCTGATGCAAAAACTTTTTCCAGCAAAGCCAGAAATCAAAATAAACATGTCTTACGCATCGCGTCACTTCGCAGCTTTCCCAGAAAGCTTTTCCTTATGTTATTTAAGTTCTACCGTCCTGATTTGCCATCTGGCAAATTAATATCAAATATTCATGAATCAGCAATGTTAAAACAAAATTCCCCAAGAATTGCCTCTTTCACTCAACCCCCGCATGACAATTTCAGCAAAACCAGTTCTGTCTTTTTAATAGCGAATAATATTTGGATTAAGATGATCTAACTTTTTCGGCAAATCTTCCTTGTAATTCAAATGCAAACAGAGCAATCGTATTAAGTTTTTGTACAAAAATGTTTTTTAACGATCAAATCGAAATATGCAAATTAAGCTCAACTTTCCGTCCTTTTATTGTAAATCGAGTTTCCATTTTTCATAAGATGTGTTTACAAGTTCCTCAAGTTCTGTAATCTCCAATCGCTAGCTCGCATCTGGCAGAGCAAAGCGAGTTGGGAAGCTTGTTGACGATTTGATGACATATATAGTCAGATATAAAAATGCAGTATTTTAAAGACAACAGGGTTGCTTGTTCAGTCTCCTGATTTTTCCAAACTGAAAAAGCTGATTAATTGTCGTTAAATTAACTTTCTTTTTCTTTCTATTTTTACAATTTCCTTAAAAACGACAACTAAGATCACATCGATGGAGTTCCACAAGTCTTAGGCAAAATTAGGAAGTCTAGCTGCGTTAATTTGCCAGGTGCATGCGGGAAAAAAAATTAAAATATATTTTTCATATAGCGCAATGCATGCGTGGTAAAATCATTTGATCATCGCTATAAGATGCTCAAACACAATTGCTTTGACAAAGTTTGAAATTTAGAAACGTTAATTCGTTAAGGAGTGTTATAATGTTGTATTTATTGGTTTTCCTTACTTTCCTAACTTTGGTTAGTTACCATGCTCTTGTTTTTCATTTGGTACAGGATTTTATGGAGCAGAAACCAATTGTAGAATTGCATGCAATTCTGCATGCTGGTGAATAAAGTAATTATTTAATATTTGTTTTCAGCAGCATTCTAGTTATTTCTGTTCAGATATCTGTTTGCTAAGTTGGGTCAAAAGATCGTGATCAGTCAAAATTAGTTTGAAAATAAAATATTTTTGTCAAAAGGGACTGCATTGATTAGCCTTACTACGTGAAAAATAAATGTTTCGACGTATGTAATTTATTTCAACGCTGGTCAATACAAGTTTTCACCAGAAGTAATAGGACATTTTTCGTTACACTTTTTATATGTTTTAAAACACATATTTTTATTTAGATATTAGGCTAGTAATTTAGGGAACTCAAAGTCCTGGTTGAAATGTTTATGATCATCACCCTAAGTAGCGTAAGGAGCTGACGTTTCAACTGTAATTTACACAACTCAAGGTTGAAATGTTTATGATCATCACCGATAGTAGTGTAAGGAGCTGACGTTTCAACTGTAATTTACAAAACTCAAGGTTGAAATGTTTATGATTCAACGTAAGTAGTGTAAAGAGCTGACGTTTCAACTGTAATTTACAAAACTCAAGGTTGAAATGTTTATGATTCAACGTAAGTAGTGTAAGGAGCTGACGTTTCAGCTGTAATTTACACAACTCAAGCTTGAAATGTTTATGATCATCACCGTAAGTAATGTAAGGAGCTGACGTTTCAACTGTAATTTACAGAACTCAAGGTTGAATTGTTTATGATCATTACCGTAAGTTGTGTAAGGAGCTGACGTTTCAACTGTGATTTACACAACCCAAGGCTGAAATGTTTATGATCATCACCAAAAGTATCGTAATATTTTATAAAGTTGTTTGTTGTTGTTCAGTAATATTTTAAAAAACATGACCTCATCGAATGACAATTACATACTTAGAAAATGTATGCATGCTAGAATCAGAAATGTTCGTAGCCACTAAAGGGCATTCCTTCTGCTTATTTTACTGAGTAAACGGAGGTCCTTAGTACTTACACGGAACCGCTCTCTCTACGTCAAAGTAATGAAACTCGCAAAAGTCAACACCTTAAATGGGATCCTCGACTGCATTACAATGTTAGTCTAAAATATTACTTTTTCTTGCCTTGGGTCCAAATCAACAACTCGCATTTGGTAATTCTTTGTGTATAGCTCACCCAAAGCGATATTTGTTTGTCATTTCTGAACAATGGAATTGTTCGTGGGCCGCAACTTTGGTTGTGTGCCAGTCCCCCTCTTTTCAAAACGATTGGGGCCTGGCACTATAAGTCAATATGGCAGCGCGCAGGAAATTGAAAACGTGCTAATAGTTAACAAAGAATAATCAAACTGAAGCTGCTGATATTTATCCAAGGTAAGGGGAAAAGAAATACTTTACATTTATATTGGTTGGCAGTGGAAGATCCTTTCAATAACTTAAAACTCTGTTGTATTTTGTTTTTATCAGGGGAAAGCAAGTTCCTAACGGGTTTTGAAAGTAATTGCTGTATTTCACTGTTGATATAAATAATTTCAGACCTTCAAAGTTTCCAGCAATTAACGTGAAATTCTCGCATTTTGTTGGTTTTCACTCATCACGCATAAAGCTACTTTCTGCCTCGCAATGGCGGCGCCTCATAAACACTAACATAAATATGAATACCTTCGCGCAAAAATGTTTTCAGAACTTGACAGGTCTGTAACTTTAGTATTTGAATTACCAAAACTTTGATGACGTACGTTGCAAATAGTTAACAATTATCCCCAGAAGTGGAGGTGAATAGCGGTGGATATTTACCGAGCCGCGAAGCGGCGAGGTAAATATC
>JANCMA020534484.1:0-10257 GCA_024336925.2 Zoanthus solanderi | reverse complement strand
AACCCAGTGAGGTGATGGGGACCGGTATTTTTATTGAGACACCATCTCTAGATGATTGCCAACCAAGGCTAAAGAGCACTTCATCTGCCCGTGAGAGAAAAAGACTATATCCCACCAGTTCTCAATCTGGTATTTCATGTAAAGTTGTGGATAAAACATGGCCTTCAGGGCCATGCCAGCTCCTGAAAGAATATTGCATGATTCAAGCAGTCATTCTCGGGGTCTTGAAAAGCATAGTGCAGCCACTTGACATTTGCTTAAACTAGCCAATCAAAGATCATTTGAGAGAGAAATACACAGTGGATGATCAGTGGGGAGAAGACCTTCACCCCTGTCAGACACATGAGGGCTGCATCACTCACAACCGTCTGTGAAAGGGTGAAGGAAACAAGGCAAAACATTCTGACAGAAATGGTTGCCCGATCCTTCAAGAAGTGCAGGATCTCCAATGCAATGGATGGGACTGAAGATGACATGCCGTGGGAGGATAGTGAGATAGCCTGAGCAGATGACAGCGACAAAGTTGCTACTGATGAACCAGACATCTACGATGACAGAATAACTGCCGAGCAGTTTTGAGAATTCTTTGGCGACAGTGACAATGAAGAAGAGGAGTGTCTTGGCTTCTCTAACTGAGAAAGCTTAAAAACAAACGGCTGCTTTAAGAGCCACCAAATACAATAAAAGAAATGACCAATGACTTCACATTTTTCAATTTTTATTGAGTTATTCATTTGTTTGTATTACTGTGATCTTGCTGGCTTTTGTGCTTTTTAAGGTCTCCAACAAGAGCAATTTTAGGGGTCGACGTATACACCAGAATTTTTAAAAAAGAAGGATTTTTTACCCAAAAAAATAGGGTTCCACTTATACACCACTTCGACTTTTACACTGGAAAATACGGTATTTTATATTTCATTAACTTTATTACTTCATTGTCATTACTTTACTTGTTTGTGCTTTAAAACCTTACAGGGAAGGATTTCCCAGGTGGAAATATTAAAAAGATTCTTACAAGATTCTTAATAAGATCTTAGTAAGGTTTTTGTTAAGATTCTTACACGATTCTTGCAAGATCTTTTAAAATCTTAATAAGGTTTCCACCTGGGGTGAGCTGTAATTTTGGGATTGACAAATTTTTTCCTTTGGAAATACAAACTGTATTCTAAACAGATCGTTCACCTTTTCTTAAAGAAATTTACTTACTTCTGTACAGCTTCTATCAATGGTCCAACATCTTCCTCATCATCACACTGTCCTGTATCAGCAAGAGGCCTGCTGTCAAAACAGAGAACAAGATAATTAATTAAAAACACTTTCCACTTTCCACAGCGATGGAGCTGAAAGTGGAAGGTTGAAGGCCAGTATGTAGGCCAAAGAAGACCTGGAGTAAGGTAGTGGAAGAAGACACAAGGAAGATAAACATCACAGAAGATATGGCAGAGTAGAGAAAATAGTGGAGGCACCTCATATCACACCCAACCCCAGGAGTGGGAAACTAGGGATGATAAACAAAGATGATAATGACATATCGAATTTAACAAAAAGCAAGCAGGTGAAATTGAAAAGCTAAGTACTGAGTTGATGAGAAGAAGGAAATCTTGTAATCATTTCTGAAACACAAATATAATCATTTATAGCAATAAGCACATTTAGAAGTTGTATTTTCAAATTTTTTTTTAAACAGATTTTCTTTTTCTTTTAAAGTTCTACAGAGAGAGAGAGAGAGAGAGAGAGAGAGAGAGAGAGAGAGAGAGAGAGAGTTCCAGATGGTAGTTCCAGAAAACATACAGTAATAGAAGAAGTGTAATTTCACTTGACATTCAACAACTGAGCACATAAAAACACTAGACTGAAAAAATGAAATTCCAGCACACCTCACCCATCAAGCAAGTTTTACTACTAGGAATAGTTCTCACAGACTATAGCTGCCCCCGCCTTTACTAAGACGTGATACTTTGTATGGTAATTTTATGTAGCCCGTGAAATAGTTACTGGGAGGCAAAAGAACTGCTAGATTTCAAAACAAAACAAAACAAAATTAACAGGAAAAGTGTGATTTTTTTTGTTTCCCTGAAGAGTGTAGAATCGATTTAGAAGGTTGTTTGTGTAATTTCACTTGCTTTTGCTAACACTTAGTCTTTTTCTAAATACCTTTAGAATGTGATATCTCAGCTTTTACCTTACATATTAAAGCCAACAAAACAACAAAAAATTTATTAAAATTTAACAATTTAAGATTCAAAACTTATTCGGTTTAGCATCTTAAATTTTTTTTTATCCTGGCTTATTAATTAGTTCTGACACATGTCAGATAAATAACCTTTGTTGTGATACTTGTCAGTTTTAAATTATCTTTGTTCAAACTTGGTGACAGCTCAAAAATTACCCGATATGGCTATGCACACCTAGTATTTCCAAATCAAGATCATTTACCCCACTATACTGTATCTGCATTTTTATAATATTATGTAATTGAAACCTGTACATATATATTATGTGCAGGGGCTTCTATTTTGCCTCCTCGAGAGGCCAAACCCTGCAGGGGCAATAATTTAATATTTAGTTCATACTTATTTATTTAACATTAGCATAACATAGTGGCTACAACATTATTGGCAGTATAGCCACAACAATACTATCTGGGGCTAAAAAGTGACACAAAACTTTCACCAACCTTATTGCTGTCATAGCCTTTGATAACTCTTCAGGTTTCATTGTTGACTGAGAATCTTTTCTCGCTAACAGCTGGACAACTCTGGTCTCTTGTTGTGCTTTAACTTCAGGAAGTTTCTTGTATGTGTCAAAACTTTCTGTTCTTGAGATTTTCCTCATGCGAGATGACTGAGATTTCTTGTTAGAATTTTCTGGTGAAGAAAACTCTGGATTATTTTCCAAATAACTTGAGGACACTAACTTCTTTTTTGCCTGCGAGTCTTGCATTAATTGCGTTTTAATCTTTTTAACATCAAGCACTGCAACTCTATCCACTTTTCCGCTTTTGCTTTTTTCTACAGTTTTTGTTGTTACGTTGTCAGCTACAACATCCTTCTGTAGTACTTCATTTTTGCTTCTTGATGTGTTTTTCTCACTCTTTTCTATTTCGTTCTCTTCACCTGGAATGTGATGAATGTCAACTGGTACCTCCAATTTGGCTGTGGCATTTGTTTTATCCCTCAGATTCTCCTTGCTCTCATTTCTCTGCAATGTTTCACCATCACTGATACTACTGTCTGAAGGAACAGGTGACAGAGCTGAAGAGAACTCAAAATGCCGACCAGAAGAATGTAAACCAGGTCCTGACGACTGACGAAGAATTGATGGACTGGTTGATGATTTTCCAAACGGCTTACGCTTAGCAAGGGGTGATCGATATTCACTACTACTTTCAAGACTGTGCTTCCAGTGAATGTGGTGATGTTTTCTCACTGACTCCTCAACAGTTGAAGATGAAGCTTCAGAGTTAGTTCGAGGTCGATCAGAGCTGCTGGTTGATTGGGTTCTTCTTTGCTTTCTTTCTCGATCTTGTTTTTCACGAATCATCTTTCCAATTACTTTGAAAGCAAGTGCAACTGAGCGAACAATACTGGCAGCCTGCAAAAGAAAAATGTTGAAAAAGTAATTCAAGCCAAAGTTGATTTCATGTTTCTCGTCAGCCACATTTATAACATTGGTGAGGGAATTTTTTATTTTTCATTTGTCATTAATTTTCACTTTATTCATTATTCAAATTTCTAGTTCATTGTGTCACTGTGCATTGTGTCACCACAGGCAGCCCAGACTATCAATCAGTGCTACAAACTTTAACATAAATTATAGAACACTACAATCACAAATATCATGAACAATTCTGTAATAATGTAAAGCATAAAATTCTATTGTATCTGTGTCTTGGATCCTTTCTGTTCTTTATGGAGCCATCAGAGTGCCGAATTTCATTGAATTTGAGCTGTTCTGATGGCTCCATAAAGAAAAGAAAGGATCCAAGACACATAATATTGTGTTAAATATATTATTACGGAATTGTTTGTGATATTTGTGATTGTAGTGTTCTATAATCTATGTTTAGCTTGTAGCACTAATTGATAGTCTGGGCTGCCTGTGGTGTCACCAGCATTTGGATGTATTTGTAAACAAACCACTCACTTCAGTCACTAACCCCTATTACTTGTGCCAGCAGCGAAGCGCGGCAAAAGTTTAGGTTTGCCCCATGTTTTCTTTTTTTTTTTTTATGTGTATTGAAGTCTTCAGCCACTTGATGTAATACTTGATATACTGGACAGTGGCCATATTCGGCTATTTGATATAATTGAGAAGCCAAGTCTTACGTATACAGTCAGAACTAAATAAAATCAAAAGCTTTCACATTTTATCCACGAGCTGGCACAAGTATACACTCCTAGAGTGTCTTGTTAACATTGAAAAATTGGTTCACTTCAGACAGCAGCAAAAAGCCCCAGGGGGGTACTTCCTGGTAAAACACGAGTGGGGATGTGCTGCTTGATGGGGTCACATTTTCACAATTGGTTTGATTATGATAAAGTTACGTTTTTAGTAGAGTTACTAGAATGGGGTTGCACATTTTCAGGATTTCCTGAATGAGAAAATTCAAGAAAACACAGATTTAAAAATAGAAGATTCACAGTTAAAAAATGTTTCCTGCTGTTGTTTTAATATTTAACAGTTGGCTCGCACTGAATTCCGATCTTGAAATCACAACTTAACCATTAACCACTTGCACAATAGGTGGGATTCTGAAAATGGCATTTACCAAAAAGTGACTAAGATGTAATTGGCCGCAGAATAGACTATAATGAGGTAGGGGTTCTGAAAGACCAGTGACACAAACCCAGCAAAAATTGTCCCAAGTAGCCCCCCTTCCCCCCCCCCCCAATAGGCAAAAAGCTCAACTCAGTCCAAGTTGAAAAATAACAAAGCTATGAAAAACAAAAAAGCAAATTTACTTAGTGATCAAATGATAACATAATTATTATTGTCCAGATTTACAGTAATAAACACAAAACTTATTTTGTGATTTGTTCTGGTATCTCGAAAATCACTCATGGCTTGATACAAACACATACCAAAGTTTTCCTCTTCAACTCCTGCTATTTTTAGCTTATGATGATGATGATGATAATGGTGATGATGATGATGATGGTGATGATAATGATGATGATGATGATAATGATGATTGATGATGATGATGATGGTGATGAGTTTTTATTCTAATCATACTTCAAGATGTCTTATAAAACAATTTGGATAGTATGTGTATTTTGATTGATTGACAGGACACAGTGTATTTTCATTATTAGTGCTATGATTGAACACAAATTAATGAAGTTAACAAGTAACATAATTGGCTGTCTCTATGTTGTGAGAATTTACTGTTTCATGAAAGAAATAGCTGCTATAAACTTTACTTAACCCAGAGTTAAATTTTGTTTTACTGTTTAAGATTTGATATGTAATCTTATGTGAGGATGTTAAAATAAAATTAATGATTTTGTTGATGTTGTTATTATGGTTGTTGTTGTTGTTATTCCCAGAAAGAGAGTCTCCTGATACTAAGAAAACAAACACCTTCTTAAATTTGCAGTTCCTCATAACATAATTTTCTGTCAGTAACACTCCAATTTCCTATTTTTATTTCTTCGTTAAAAAAAAAACTAGTTTAACGAACCTCTTCAATATCCTGTATTGTACCTACATTCTTTATGCCCTATATTATTTAATTTCATCTCTAATTCCTGTTCTATTTCAACTTTTTGCTACTGTTACTATTGTTATTACAACTATTATTATTATTATCAATACTGTTATTTATATTACTATTATAGATGGTGCAAGTTACTGTTTTGATCATGTTATAGTCATAACATATATATTTTTAAGAGAATCTAAAAAGTTTAATATAGGCATAAATATTTCATGTTAAAAAAAAAGTATGATTCTAAACAGACTAATAGTGTTTCACTGTTTTTTTTCTTGGACCAAAATAGCAACATGATGCCAAAGAAGGAGACAAATTATTCCACACACGACCCCACTGTGTATCACATTGTTGCCTTATTGTGGTAGAAAAACACGACCCAGAAAAATGTGTATTTTGAATTTGTTTTCGTAGAATTTACAACCTAACCTTGGCAGACTCACTGCAATATCAATTATCTGACTGTTTGATATGAATTATTGATGAAGTCATCCCACGTGAAGTGTATTGTTTTGAAACTAAACTGTTATCGACTTGTAGGCGAAAAACAACTCAGCCGGTTAGACACAAACAACAGCAAACAAGATTCACCATCTCAATGGAAATAGCACGAGAATATAAAGAAAACCGAGTACTCTTGAAGCAGACCAAATAAAACGCTACCGCGAACTGTGTCTTCATTTCAGTCTTTAACTTTACAGATTTCAATATCAAACTAAAACTCGAAAGATTTTTGCGCACGTCACAAACATTTTTAATATATTCAATTTTCACACCCGTAAAAAACTTTTCGCAGACGTTTTTCTTTCCTGTTTATATTCCTACCCGAAAACAACGTGGCCATTTATAGTCACACAACTAAACACCCTTCTTTCTTTAATTCTTATTTTGCCAATGTTTCCCCGAGCCATTTACCAGTTAACTTGTCACTCATGCGAACAATCAAAGAAATTAATAGTGGCGATACTATTAACAGTGAACAAAAATTTCTAGGAGCTTTACTTCTTAATGTTTTATTGCCTACAAACAAAATAAAATGCTTAACTGTTTTTCAAGTACTGAAGTAGCAAATAATTTTTACTTAATGAATGTTTTTGTCGAAGTTATATAACGAATTTTAAAAACTTCATAAATTATGTCTATCTTTTTTAAAAATTCGTAATATTTTGTTAAAATTTAACTTCCAATGAAAAATGGTCAAAAAGGTTTGATCCTTTAATTAAGAATACTGTTAAAGCTACAGAAAACAATTATTTTCCCAAAACAGATGCATTGCAAAAAAAAAACAACTTCCATAAAGTTATTTCCGCTATTGCCTATTCTTATCTTCTAATTCTATCTGCTATAACGCGTCTCGCGTCACAAATCTCGATCAAAACACAATAATTTCTCGAAGGAAACACGCAATTCGAAATAAAATCAAAAATGAAAGTAAACATATTCCATTTCTTTTATGCAAAGGAAGACACAAGATCTAACATTGCAGGAATTTTTTAACAAACAAATTAAATTTCAACTGTGTGCGACTTACCTCGAGTTTCGACCCTGCTTGGAAAGCGTGGCACATGTGAATCTTCTTTCGAGTAATATTCATTCCAAATGTGTGCTCATAACCTCGAAGCTGTTCTTTAGCACACAGAGAAACAGCATACAAGGGGGCTGTCAACAGAAGAGCATTTGTTTCAACGTTAGAAACTTTCAAAACGCCATCTAATATAGTGAAATCTACGCGTATTGTCTCAAACTGTTGTTTTTTAATCCTCTTCAATGTCTCCAATAAGAGAGGAACAGATTGTGCCTCAGAGATGTGCGCAGAGCCTATGTAGTCAACTATGAAATGCAGCTGTTCAGAACTAAAATCCTGTAGAACTTTGCCTTCCGTTACAGACGAAAGGCTTCGAACAAGAGGCACAACCAAGCTATCACCTTCATCTTCCAACACAGATGATATCGCCTGTGTCGGTTCGGATCTCAAACTTTCTCGAACGCCGGATTTGTTCCATTTATCGAAAAGGCGTGCTTTCAGCAACAACATTTTACGAAAATCCATCCCACTTGGGTGTATAATATATCCGACGAGTTCTCTCTATGTGCTTTGCCATTTTGAAGGAAGAACGGATATCAGCCATAACTTCAAGCGACTTCTATATCACAACTTGACAAACAATAGTCCATCTCAAGAGGGTACAAATAAGAAAAAGATGACTCTACATGGCGCTTACAGATCAAAATTTTATCCCATTATACTTAGAATTCCGTATTTGTTGTTTCAGATGAACCTAAATCATTATTTTGCACTTTGCACTTCCGTAAATTTACCAAGTCATGCTTCCTAACTCTATCGTTTGTGTGTTATAGTTTACTTTGACTGTTTGTAAAAGCCGGGATATTCTGATTGGTCCATTCATAGCACGTGATAGGACCACCGAGTTAAAAACATTATATATAGATCTGTCAAATTCTTATGACTGAATTTATTTATAACCAAAAGCAAATATAAATAAATTTCAGAATGGATATCAGAACAATGATAAAAGAATGAAAACAAACTACAACTTGATCAGTAAGGATTTGAACACCACTTGGAAAATAGACAAATTCAACTGAAAGTGTTTGGCACGAAACAAACTGGTCTCGTGGCTTGTTAGCGGAAATGGTCATTGACAAAAAAAGTTTTTCTCAAAAAGCAATATAAGTTTTTAATAGCTGGGTTATTGCTTATTCAATAAGTCACACCCTAACCAAAACAACATAGAAAACAAAAGTTCCCTTACCAGCCCAATGCATAGACAAAGTAAATTAGTGAAATCAGACGGAAGTATCGAAAGAATACAAAATTTGTTTAAAAAAAAGTTCAAGTTCTTCTGAGTTCTTTGTTCTTTCTAATAAATATTCAGTTCGAATTCAGTTAACTAATATTAAAAACTATTATAATTGTAAACAAGTATAAACACAGTATTTGCTTTTCATTCCCGATAGCTTTTTTTTTAACAGTCGTAAAATACGTCGCGATGGGATTATATTTGACGAAGCAACCTTATTTCAACTAGGATGCAAGGCCTATTATTAAGGCCAACCGCTTTGGAATTAAAACAACAGTGCCCCTATTCGAGACTCAACGGCTACATGAAATGTAGCATTTTTGGCTCGAGGGCAGAGTTTCCGCATCTCATTTATTCTAGTGACAAATATATATCTACTAAAATCTTCTTTAAAATACAACCTACTTAAAAAACCTGTAGACTTGTGTTTTATGCACCTTTAAAAACCAGCGTCGGTTTCATTAATTCTCAAACTATTGTGATTCGATTGTTTTGAAATCGTCTAATATCGTTCGTTTATAATATATAAAAGTTATCTCATGCAAAACATAAAATGTATATTGTGTGAAAATATGCTTTAAACTCCTGATGCAGTTAAAACAATCTTGTTTGATATTTTTTGATACAAGTCGCTTTTGAAATGCTGGCGGTGACATGTACTATATCCTGATAGCTTTCTTTTTTTAACTTAAAGTTAAAATCTTTATGTTAAGCCGAATCAGCCTTAACTAAATTACATTGAAAAAATGTTTATCAACAAAAGGTAATTAAAAATTGTGTCTCGCTTTAAAACTATAGTTTAGTTCTCGAAGGCAAAAGTGAAGAAACGAACTGCATTTTGTAAACATGGTGAATTTTCTTACATTAAGTTAATGAGGGTACTCTATACCAGCAGTTTTACAATTTTAATATTATTACACCGTAGTAAAAAATAATTTTAAAAAATAGGTACGCGACGCGTACGTGTGGTAAGCCATGGAGGTTGGGCAATTTTTTTCGACTTCTGTCACGTGATTGAATACTGGCCTCTGAGTGGTTGGTCAAACTCGACATCCGATTGTTGGTAAGTCGTTGGCTTACCACAAAAAGCCGTTGGCTTACCACAAAAACTGACGTTTCGGAATTTAGGCCTTCGTCCGAAACGTCAGTCATTTTTTTTAAATTCTTTTCCATCATGACATTTATTGTACCCTATACCACTTGTGATTCGCAAACCACGTAAAACTGTTTGGTTATTTTCTCGTTTCATGAAGTGTTTCTGAATGTCGTTCGTTGCTCACGCAAGAAAAACTTCACCGGTCACGAGAAACTGAACACGTAAAAATCCCAATCACGCGTCGTCAAGAACAAAAGTGTAGTGTAACAGGGAACTAGCTCCGCTTTCAACTTCTTTAAAATTTAATTTCTTTATTGGTTTTGTTGGCCTCTGTCGTGGCCTCGGCAAAGCCGGCTTGGCTAAACTTCGGCCATGCAGCACAAAGGACCAACTTACTCCTACCAACAATGGTAGCAAAAAGAGGCAAAACTGATGGGCACGTTTTACCATATTAATTGCAAACAATAATCACAACACAAAGAGTCACCACTTGATCAAAACGAAACATCTAAACAAGGATTGACTTGCTACGTCACCGAAAGCGGAATAGGCTACCTCGATCTATTAATTATAAATTTTTTTCTAAGAACTTAAAATTTAAAATAAATATTTCCAGAATAATA
>JANCMA020534381.1:0-10257 GCA_024336925.2 Zoanthus solanderi | reverse complement strand
TGTTTTTTAAAATAACCCTTTAATAAACACCAGAATCTGAATGGTGCCCCCCCTTAAAAAGGTTAATCTGTAAGGTGCCCCCCCCCCCTTTCAAAATTCTGGATCCGCTCCTGAGAGTGTGTTGGACGTTGCATTCGGCTTGCAAGCGTCCTTTTCCTTTTTTATCATTGTCTATAACTATACCTGTATATATATAAAGGAAATATAAAGTCTTGTTAAAATTGTTGTTAATGGTGTATTGTAAGCAATACTTACAAAGCAATACTTACAAATTTAGTTTTTGGCCATAAAAGGGAACTGCTTAAATATATATTTTTTCTAAACTGTACATTCAAGATACACAGGAGCCGAAACCAATTGTAGAATTGCAGTTTGCACGCCTCGTAGGACTTAGTTAAACCCAAGAAAAGTAGCGACGTGTTTAAGCAATTAGTGCTGTAGGGTGCCTTATAAAGAGCTTAGCTAATCAAGGCCTTAAAAAAAGAAAGAGAAATATCGTAATACCTAAACCATTTTCTTTAACTAATCCGTTGTCCATATCACCAAGATCAGTGTATGTCACGTATATTTTTTTATACACTTTCTTTAAAAAACGTAAGAAAATTATGTCGTTAAAAACATGTCTTGTCTTGATAAGCGTTTAACACTGAACTAGGATACATCTAGATCCTGTTCGCAAACTTACCAGGAATGACGGCATAAACTTCTGTTATCTATACATCTAGTTAAAATGTTAAAAATATAATATACATAAAACAATAATATCTCAAACTGAGACGCATTTCAGATATTACCAAAAAAATTAAGTATTATATACCATAATCAAATTTGCCAACTCCTCAGAATTATTAAACATAGTTTTATCAAAATTGACTTCCTTTACGCGTAACAAGTAAAGACACGGAAGCAACCAGACCTTGAAGAATTGAATATCATCCCATTAGAGATAACATTTATAAAAATATATCACTCACATGCAAAGAGAATCTTCCCCTGTATGAATAATAACCGACCAATTTCTTTACTTTCAATTTCTAATAAAATTTTGGAGAAGCTTATGCATTTATAAAAGACTTTTAATGCCTTTATTGACAGATACTTTCAAAAAGGGTGAAGACTGAAAGGTAAATTTTCAAATATTGAACTTCTGAAGGAGACTTTTCCAAAAATACAGTACAAAACGATAAACGCTGTCATTGTCATGAGTCACCACTTTTGTACTGAAACGCCTGAACTCAACCGCTTCAACTTCAAAGACTTCAAAAATGACTTTGTACGAACAAGCCAATAATGTTCTCCGTCTAAGTTTAAAGCTTTCCATTCGGCAAGGCATTCCTCGAGTAAAGTTTTTCCCGTGACTACTTCACCGACTAGAACGCGTGCCTCCCCTAGAAGTGCTTTTGGGTGGTATGCACCCGGGCTGATGTTCAGAGCTCGTCTTTCGTGTTCGCTTTGAACATCCTCCAATATTCTAACAGCTGTCACATGTTCTTCACGTGCGAGATGAATATCTGCCAACCATGTGGCCGCTCGTGGCCATGTAATATGTCCAGCTGCACGATATATTTCTACAGCTTTCTGACAAAGCTCCAGCGCGTAATCTAGCTTCCCATAATACCTCAGCACCACTGCATACGTCATCATCGTACCAGCATTAAAACGCCCTTTATGTTGACCATAGAGTTGGCTGTAAATTTTCAGCGCCTGTTCGTGTAGCTCCTTTGAGGAACGGAGATGATTACTGACCTTTTTGGTTTTTTCCTCTGAATAAATAAGCCCCAGAAACCAGCGAAGATGAATTTTAGCGGTGTAGTTAATTACTTGGGCACGAATAAATTGTTCATTTTGATAATGCTCAATAAGATACCGCGCCTCCTCCAACACTTTAATGGCTTCCTCATTTTCCCAGCGGTCGTGAAGAATGATTCCATAGTTACAGAGTCTTTCTATGAACTCCTTGTGCTGACCACCAAAAGCCTCTCTAGTGACCGTTACACACATTCTCATGTACTCCTTAGCCATATCCAACTGAAACATCTCTCGGAACGTCCACGCTAAAATGTTGAGTACATGAGATCGTTCCCGAGTCCAGTTCTGCTCTGTGTGATTCTCTGCCATATGATTGGCTTCTTCTAAGATTGGAATGACTCTAGCTAGATTGCCCGACTCACGGTACGTGTACCCGAGGTCTCGCAACATCCGACACGAACGCAAGTCAGACAGTTCTAAGGAGAAAAAAAATAGACTGTCTCAGTTAACAAGAAAGGAACACCTAAAGCAAACGTAGCAATCGTTTGCAATATAGATATAAAACAGCAAACTTTATTTACTTTGTTAATGTGAAGTAAACGAGGTTTTTAAATCGTCATTTAAATCAGTAAAAATGTTGAAGAAACATTGATCCTTAATTGGTAATTTCAAAACTACGCGTGTCATTTAGTTATTTCCGAAGGAAGTCAAAATAACTATTTATTGTTTTGCAATTAGTTAAATGCTAATGACTACTATTTTCTCTTTCCTACAAACTGACCACACACAAACGTTCCAAAATCCGTTAACGAAGTTAGAATATGTTGATTAAAAGTCAAAGAGCTAAAACAGTTGAAAGTAATACTGTTTTTTTTATTAATTATTTAAACCTTGACTAATGTATGCTGTTCTTTCAAAAATGTTCAAATTCTTATTCTCTTGCTTTATTTCTTATTGCAGGTGACAAAACCAAGGAGCCCGCAACCTAATCGTGACTTAAGTTGTCGATTTTTCTTCAAAATTCCTCTGTATAAATAAATCGTACCGTTTTCGAGATGCTTTGAAATTACCTGGCTTCGTGGGAACTCAACAAATAAGGGCATTAGATGATTTTTTTGGAAATGTGAAACGTACGATTGTAAATTTACTGGATGGTGGAAATTGGTCACTGAATACTTTATAACAAAGAGTGGAAAGAGTGGAACCGTCGCAAGTGCTATTGTCGTAGTAACAAATCCATCTAATAAAGAGCATGTTCATAATAACTGAGTATACGTAACAAACTGCGGTGAAAACGCCTGCACCAAAAGTTTTCTTTCCCGCATATCATAAAATTAGGTAATCAGTTCAAGTGTATAATCCTTACTAGAAGTAATAAAAGATTAAATTTGCGTTCGAGAAGCTTACATGGTTAGGTTCATTTAAGAATGTCAGACAGATGATGGTGAGTTGTTATGCTTGTATGAAACTCTACCACAGGTTAGCACGTAAGTCATACGTAGTTCTGTCAGTTATTCAATGAAAAAATTACAAGTCGTATGAAATACAGCGAAGAAAAAAAATGTCGACGATCGAAGTACATGACATGAATTAGTCACCAGGTTACGACTGTAACGATCACATAAGATCCGTAAGTGTTGTCAACCATACAGCCTCGAGAAACTCGCTCAAGTGAACGACTTTCGGCTTGATCCCGCAAACAAAAGCAAGCTTATATAGTATGCGTTCTTCTTTATCGAACGCAATTACGCCAATATGTGAAAAGTTCAAATAACAAAAGTCGCCGTTATGGGGATTATCATTTTTTCAGACACGCGATACTCACCCAAGTTCTTGTAAATACCATATGCCTGCTCTAGAAGCTCTATTCTGTAGGAATCGGTTGATTCGGATACATGGAGTAAGGCATCCGCCAGGTTCACCAAACAGTTCATAAAAATGCCACTCATTGTCCATTCCTTCCGATTCCCAGTCGTTGCACATTCTTGTAGATGGGGACTTAGCAGAATCCTAGTGACAATGTTTTTGGTATCACCAGCAGCAAGGTGAGCCTGGTAACTAGTGTTTATCACGGACACAATTCTTTCGTGAGTCATTCTTTCTGGTTCGACAAGTTCTTCGCGTCTTAGTTGTTTAAACGCCGATTTTATGACCTGATGGACAGTTACAACTTCTACTCCGCGATCTCCTCTCTCTGGATAAAAAAGCAGAGAGCATCTAGCAATCTTTGCCTTTAATCGTTCAGGATCAAATATGTTAGACCCAGCCTTCTTGGCATACTCAGCCACAGTTTCTAATGGAACTGGGGCGAGTGCGCATTCGGAAAGAAACTCGAACGCCGCTCTTACTACATCACTGTTTTGTGCCATTCGCCTTGCAGATAAAACCGCAGCTGGAAGCATTGACTGAGGATAGCAAGGGTTGTTCTCAGTAAAAGCCGAGTAGTCGATGTGCTCAAAGTACTGCGCTAAGCTGCTAAGGTAGTTCTTCCACGTAAAATTGGCCGCTGGCCTATCATCTCTCATTTCACAGACATACACAGCTGCGCACGCAAGCGAGAGCGGGTAGTAGTTCAGTTTTTCAGCTACATATTCAGCATCGACATCGTTCTCTAACCCAGAAACCATGCTTAAAAGCTTTAGTGCATCATGTTTTTCCATACCCGATGCGAGAGAGAGAGTCTTTGAGTAAGCATGAGCACTAACCGGAGTAAGATCATTATCCTGAGTTGTGATGAGTACTCTTCCGGATCCCCAGTCTCTCTGGTCCTTCCCCGGTCGAGGCAAGAATTCACCGAGTGGCCTATTAATGGTCATATTATCAACAATTAACAACCAGTCAAAGGTCTTTGCCCTAAACACTTTCTGTAGCTCGACGACATGATGTTTAATAGCGCCATCTATAGGCAAAGTCATTAACGCTTCTTGATTTACGTCAATACTCAAGTTTGAACAAAGTGTCTTTAATGAGTCCAGAAATGCTGTGGGAGTCTCGGCTCGTAAAGTTGCAACAACGGTTCCTGTTGCTCGAGATCTATTTTCTAAACTTACTCTAGTACTTTCTGGCTCTTGGTTCACAGTTTTTTCATTGAAGTATCTTGCACCAAACTGTCTGGCAAGCTGACTCTTTCCAGACCCCGGGGGTCCCGTTAGATACACAGCCGACACAATACCCTCGTCATGACCCAGCGTGTTAAAATTCCCGCGTGATTTATTGTAGAGCTCAGCGATCTGGTTCAGTTCTTTTTCTCGCGTTAGTGTTCCGTAGAATGGTTCGGGCAAGAGAATTTTGATGTTTCGGAAAGTCTCTGAAATGAAGATAAAATCATTTAAGCATTTTTTTTCTAATAAGTTTATCTCTAATCTAAGAGGTATCTATCTTGTGTGTCTGAAGTTTCTTCCTACCTGGATTGTCATTCAGTACCAATCGGTCCTTTAACCTTTTAGACATTTCCTCAGCACATTCTACAGAAGAAAAAAAGGAAAGTAAAGGGTTTTATTATTAATATCAAAGCTGTTATTATTATCAGAAATTGACACTAAAAAGTTCCAATATAATGTAATGTATTATGTTGAGCCAGGTGTCATGAAGAAACACATTCGGCAATCAGTCTCTCGATGATAACAGAACTGCACTACTGGTTACAAAGGGAGATAAAGAAAAAACAAGTGGTAATTCTACAAAAGAGTACTCCTTGAACACCTACAAGTTCTTTGGCAGAAGCATTCGTTATACATGAAATTACATGACGGGCAATGTATTACGTAGGCCACATGCTAGTACAAAATGAAAGACAAACCGAGAAAGGTCAACTTCATGGCGCAATACACCAGAAGACAAGAGATATAATAAAACGTAATATTTCGATTTAATGTTAAACCATCATCGGGCGATTAAATTGTACAAGAGCATGCGATCTATAAATACAGCGACTAAAACAAAAGCTTAAGTAGGAGTAGTTCTCTACTGTGTGAGATTTAAATACAGCAGGTATAACAAAAGCTTATCTAAATAGGAAAAAATCTCTTCTAGACTTGAGACTCGAGTTAACTACAGACCGCTTTGTTTTAATATAGTAACTGAGCTTCTAGAAATAGGAGTAAATTTCAGTTGGTGTCCGTGTCAGTTATGATGATATTATCCATAACTGTATTAAGGTAAAATTGCTTGGTGTTGGTTACAGAAGAACAGAAATAAGCTGGAGAGCAAGGCAAATTGTGTATGGAGGTGCTGGAAATTAACACGATCGTTTAAATGGCATAAAATAGCGTGTTCTTATCGGTAGAATGTTCTAAAGTTTGCTCGTATAAAGTACGCTCCGTTTTCGTTTTACCTATGTACGATGATATACAAGATGTACAAGTAAACTTATTTAAAGCGGATTTTTATCTTTTGTGTTTGTATAAAAACAGATCTTGCTAGTTTTTGATAGCACACAAAACTCGACGTCAATAGAATTTATGTACTTAATAGCGACTTAGTTAAATGTTCTCCTTTGTGACCGATATACAGCACGTTTAGCCAGATTGAGAGTTTCTCATCCTGGGTGCCAGATTTTGGGCGGGGGTTTTGTTGTAGAGGGGCTTCAAATGGCTAAGCAAGCCATCTGCTACACGCCGGGGGAAACCATTCTAGGAGAGAAACTTTTTAACTTTTGAAAATTCAGTGGGGCTCAACTATTATTTACTTTATCTGAAATTGTCAGCTGGTCGTGGATTTTGGTCCCCACATGCTAGATTTAACAATATTTAAATCAACAGAGATTGTTCCCAAGACTTACATCTCAATACTTGCATACAGTCAGTTGCTGTCGAGTCCTCAGTAGTTCCACTGTAAGCTGGATGTTAAAGTTGTTTCTAAACAGCATTTCAGTTTTGGAGTTTTGTTATCTTGCTCGTATGCTGTATCTTCTGTGTCAGGTTGTTCGCTTCACTTTTACTGTTACGTCATGTATTAAATTAATCCGTAACTGACAACACACTAGCATTAAGTGCATGAGAATCACACTTCCAAAAATGAAAAATTACCTGTTCCTTTAATTCAAATAGGGAGTGACAAAGAAACCAACTATGTGAGACTGTAACACAAGTTTAGCTTAAAACACTGAGATCATGTCATGATAGACCAATATGTCCCATTGGCTGTCATTGAAAGGACAACTACTTATTGCCCAACATTTTATATTCTCTATTTTTTAATGTTTCTCTAAATTGAGAATTTACAAGTGTTTTGACAACAAATGATACTATGCATTGTTTGAGGTGTGCATTACCTCTACAGATAGCACATTAGTGCTAGTAGCTAACCCCTATAATAAAATCATGAGCCTGAACATTAGCAGCTGTGCGTTAACCATACAAATTATACCTTATAACATGGTTATTTAATAGCAGGGTACTTAATGCATAGTTATTAAAGAAACTGTTAAAAGGCATCAGCAAATAGGCAAAATACCACATTAATATAATATGAAAATAAAACACTAAAATGTTCATGGTGTGCTTCTAAATTGCTTCACGGTTCGTTATCGATATGTGAACATTCAATGTCGATATTAGTTTGTAAAATTTCTATTTTTGAAAACAAAATAAAGTGCTAGCCTTTTTGTGTTTTGAGTTGCATGACCGACTGCCGGTCATTTAGACACTTCCTAAAAGTTACAAGTTCCTCGTTTGGGTAACTTGTGCTTTGCTTACAGTTTCAAAGTTAGATTCAACAACCTGTATGATTTGTTGTCATCTCACCTTCCGAGACATTGCAACAATACTGAGAAACTAATGAATGTTTTTGCACCGTCTCATGCTGAAGTGCTATTGCCAGGGTACTGTATGTCGCTCCGGATCCTTTCATTTGAAGCCACTTTCTAAACATCTGATAGCTTTGTTCATACACTCCTGAAAAGTCAGCCTCTATCTCATACAAGGTTTCATTACTCAGTCCCAGGGCCCTTCCAAGCCTTTTCCACACCGGCATAACTTGTGCAGCAAGATTCATTATATCATTTTGCGAAGGGGTTCCTAACCTGAAATGGGTATCCATAAGCTGAAAACTGTTGATGGGGATAAAAAAGAGAAATGTTAAAATCAGATTCAGTCATTCCAAGACTCCTGCTTATGTAATTTATCTAAAGTCATCAGAGTTCATAACTTGATTTAAAAGAAAGAATACTTTTAGACTTCTTTTACTGGTTCATATTTCACCTGGCATTAAACAAACACCACTACCATAGATATCTTACTCCTTATTAGTCGAAAAACATCAGCTTCAGAGTACATTTAAATCATGAATGTAGCAAGCATTGAATAACTGGGGAGGCACAACTGAGCACCAGAGGCACAAGCCCTCTACGGGTTCCGGGGCCATGATCCTCCTGGAAATTTTGAGAATATTAAGTTTGCCTGAAAAAGTATTTCCTGTGTTTTAAAAACCATCTGAAACAAAACCAGAGTGTCTAAAACTAGCAAAACTTTTCCCAATTTTTTTCGACTTTTTGTTAAGCGGTAGTGGCCACAAACCAAGAGGTAAAAACCCACAAGCTACAGCCCTCTATATGAATGAAAAATGTACTTTGCATGTTAAGAAAAGAAAATTCCCAGATAAGTAATCTAAAGCACAAAAATACTCAAGGTAACTTCAATTCCAACTTAATATTCTAAAATGGCTAGTGAATGATTTAAAGGTACTGGAAATATCTTGAAAATCCAGCTTGAAAAACGTCATTTGTACTATTCTGATAATCCTATTCATTGGACAAGTAACTCTTTTGTACCTGAATAAATAAAATGTGAACAACTTGATGCTATACTATGTTAAACTATGTTTCTTAACATCCAACCCCAGGAGTTATAAAAAAATTAATATTTTTAAAACACTCAGATACTTTTGCAGTTCATATATCATATTTCCTCTTAAGTATGTTTACTATTAAATAGTATTTTTTGCTGCTGAAATATAAGATTGCCCACAAATGTATTTACACAATAGTCAATACAGGATTTCTTGAGATAAATGGAATCCAACCTCAGATGATGGCATTTAAACAAACAGTTAACAATTATCATCATTAAATTTTATTGATACTGTTATTAATCCAATGATTAAATCAAACTTAAAGTAGCACAATAAATATAATACTATTATCTATCATCAACATGTACATGAACAGGTTTATTGAACACAACCCAAGAAGTATTTATGGATAGCATTTGAAGATTAATGTTTTAAATCTAATCTATTTAAGAATATAATTTTAATTCTAACAAGGTTTTAACTTCACTAATGACAATTCAGAGCTTCACTGATGAAAAACAATTATGAGAATGAGAAACTAGTTTATGTACTGACACAGGCTAAAGCTTATTATAAAAGATATAGCAAATTAAAATTCGGCAATCAAATGTCTTGCACGGTAAGCCCATGGTTATTATATATATTATTGATAAAAACACCCAGGTTCAGCAAGTCATTTTCATCCAAATCCACTTTTGTTCATTACGAACTAATATACCTCGCCCATTAATTTTGCTATAAAAACGCTTGATGTAATTAAATATCTAAAAAATCAAAAAATGCAAACCATGCCAGCTACTGAGCAACTGTACGTTGCTTTTAAATATGCGTCTTGCCTTACATGACCATACAGTTTTAGAGTTTTTTAAAGATTATACACAAGAAAAGATCCTTTGAAATTATTCCAATATCAAATCCCAGGTCTTTTCCTCACAGACTCACTAACAGATCTGTCTCAGCAAGCTAGAGACTGTAACAATGTTTATTATATTTTGGGTCACAATTTCTAAATTCATGATCTGTATATATAATCTTCTTCTAACTCGTTGACACACAAAATATTTGTGTTTCAGAGCATTAAAATACTTATCGTTATGTTATTTCACTTACCTTTTAAGTCACTTAACTTGAAGTCAATGCTGAACAATGCTTCTTTTGATCCTTAGACTTAGAGCGAGAGTTGAAGACAGACGAATTCCGCACTAATGTGATTTTACTGTGTTTTCATATCTTTTCGACTTTTCAAAAGTATTAAGACCCCTGCTTGCCGACAATTTTACATTACTCGTTTTGGATCCAAAAAGCTGCGAGTAAACAGTGCTGTTCAGTGAAGCGACTATACTTGTCTTATTGAAAACTTCGGGGACTCCCCCACAAGTCCATTGTTTGTACTCTCAGGTACCAAATAAACGGGGACTTAAAAATAGCCTGCCAGCCGGCTCTCTGAGCGATTGGAGAGCCGGATGGGCGGCTAGTTAAGAAATTTCTAAATAATTTAATAAACAGGGGGACGAGAAATTTTTAAGTAATCCAATTGGATTATCCTAAGCACAATTGCTAAGCAATATTGATAGTAGTCTGATTGAACTATAAATGTTCCTCCCCTGATTTCAAATACCTTAAGCTTCTCCCGACCATGAACATTTAACAATTAGACCTCGAGGACGAATGGACTACGAGTCAATAGCCCATGAGGCCGTAGGCCGAATGGGCTATTCA
>JANCMA020534380.1:0-20116 GCA_024336925.2 Zoanthus solanderi | reverse complement strand
GAATAAACTGGACAACCCCCTCCCCCCCCCCCCTCTACCCCCCTCTCCTCTGGATGAGGTAGTGAGGTAGTTTTTCACTTAGAGCACTATAATGATAACTCTTTTCAGGGGTCTTCAAAAACATGTGTGGATAAAATGTTTTATTGGGGTAGCCCTTAAGAAATTAATCATCATCATCATCATCAATCCAGTTTTGACCTGGTTTATCCCCATAAATGAGGGTGGCCAGATTTACACCACTCTGCCAGCAATCTCTCCCACTCCCACTCTCCATCTTGCTCGATTCTTTGCATCCTCCTTTTTCAAACCAACACTTCTACTCTCCTTCTCCACTTGCGATCTCCATGTCTTCCTCAGTCATCCTCGCTTCCTCTTTTCCTTCACTTCAAACTCCAATGCCTTCCTCAAAACATGGCCATCATCCCTTCTTAACGCATGCCTGTACCATCTCACTCCATTCGCCTTTGCCATCTGAACCACTGTTTCCTTCAATCCCAACATCTCCATTAAATTCAGTAATTTAAAAAAAAATCCATCAGAAAAATAGCAATAGATGACACAAATGTTATGTTCTTCCCTTAAAACTTCCCTGTGGATGAAGAAAAATTTCCATAACACACCCTAGGGGAAAAAACCCAGAAATTTTAGATATTTCACTTCCTACCCTTCAGAAAAAGAATAAAACATAGCAACCCCTGAAAAATTACTGAGGTAACCATATCCCTTTAAAAAAACTAATCCATAGTTGGGTTGTGGATATTAAAGGGAATGGTCCATATTTCAATCAATAAACCAAGTGCTTTTCTTTTCAAGATCGTGAAGAATTTGTCTCCAATTAACTGGTATCTACTAAGTGTTTTACTAAAATGGTTTATCTAAAGGTGTGCCACATGTAAGTGAATTACATACAGTTTATATTAAGGGATGGACCATTGGATATTTGAGGGGGGTTGAGCAAATACCAAAAAAAATTCGAGCACAGCTTTAAGCCTAAAAAAATATTTGTGCAAAACAAAAAGGCAAACAAACTCTGCCATCGGATGGCAGAAAAAAAAATCTGCAGCATTTTGAGCTGCAAAAAAAAAATCTTGTGGAGAAAAAAAATGCCCAACCCAATCCCCCTCAAATATCTAATGGCCTGGCCCTAATTAGCTTTGGTGCCCCATCTTATACTTCAAGTTTCTAATAATTCTTCTCTAATTTCCCCCACATTCCTCCAGAAATAACATGCCATAAAAGAGGGCATGTAGTGGCCCAGTTAAACAACTTACTAGACAAAACATTCATCTTTACAACAAGAAATAATGACAATTGAGAACTTTAGTTACTAATGAGGTGGATTGAACTGTCATTTGAATAGTTGAGATTATGTACCTCTTAACCTTTCTATTTTCTTAAAATAGTTATTTCTGTTAGTTAATATTTTACTTGCATTATTTTATATGTTGGCATTGAATTATATAATTATGATTTTAAGACTTAAATGTTGAATAAAAAAATTGAAGTTTGTAGCAAAATTAATAAAATGTGTGTTATATTTATTCAACTTCAGACTACAATGATTGATCGCTGCATGTTATAATTAGAATAATAAAAAAATTATCAGTTATTACTAGTAATAGTTATTGCTAAGTGCCAACGAGCAAAACAAAAGCTTGAGGACGACAGAACTGAGCTCTGCAAGTACTGAGAACTAGTGATCTAGTTTTACTATTTGAAAGCAAAATAAATTGAAATATCTCAGCATGTGAAAACCTTTCGAACATAAAGAATTTTCTTGTAACATTTTGTTTTCTTTTTTTAAACATTTTCATCAGTTCTGACACTTATCAGATAAAATGTCTTTGATAAAATGAATAAGCTGCTGTTTGTTCACTGGAAATGTTTCGTGCTGTGATTAGCTCACACAAAATCTATTGTTAAGTTACCTTACATCCAGGTCGAGATTTTTTCTCCCTGCTTTCTACACGTACATCGGCTCTATGATGCTGCCGCCTCGCCAGGCTCGCGTCTTCGCTCGCCTGGCTCGTTGGCAATTATTACAACTTTTTATTATTTTTTTACGTGAACAAAAACACTTTTTCCTAAGAGATAGAAGTTCCAGGGATACACAAATGTTTCCAAGCTTGGAAACTGGACCTACCCAACAATCTTACGTATAATTCATATCTCCACGCTCACCTGTACACCTGTATATGGTAGAAAGATTTAAAACATTGTTAACTTAATTATCTTCCCTTCTTTTAATCAGAGTTGTTAGAGTGGACTGGTTAGGAAACTTAGCAAACTACAAAGAAGATTGCAATATTTCTTTGTTTCATGTTGCATGCACTTTGACGATTAGGATCTTTTGTTCTAGGTGCGATGCTTTATTAGCCTGTTTGCCGTTTGCTCATTTACATCTCAAATCCTTTTCTTATTTGTGCATGGTCAACATTGTGTATTTCAACAGGGACAAGGAGAACAAAAACGTATAACAATGAAATTCATCAAGTTTCCTAACCAGTCGACTCTACTTTTTTATAATACATTAAGTCCGTACTGATGGAAACGTATCACGTTGTATTTGTTACTTCCTAGTTTTTAAATTACATTTCTGATTTTCAGCCGACCGTGACTTAGCAGCCACGGCTTTGTCCCTTCCGGATGGACTGGACCGAGTTGACAGCACAGACCAGGAGGGAGCTGTGTCATCAAAACAGGAGAAAAAAAGAGTTTCCTTGAAGTGGCGCAACAAACAATCAAATGCTGCTGTCACTGAAGAGGCTGACAGCGAATAGCTTGTGAATGACCGCAAACAGCGTCACAACTGCGTTACTGTTGCTGAAAGTTATCAGTGAACAGGTTATGTATGATCACATGTTGTGTGATCATTGCATTACTTTTGACCAGTGCGTTACTGTTGCTGAGGAGGGTGTTAGTGAACAGATTTTGCATGACCGCAGATTGCGTGACCACTTCGTTACTGTCGCTAAAAGTGTCAATAAATATGGTCATGTATTGCGCGATTACTGCACAACTGCATTGCTATTACTGAGGAGGATTTCAGTGAGAGGTGTTTGGATGACTGAAGATTGCGTGACCACCGCCTTACTGGTGTTTAAGAAGGTGACAGTAAATAGGTTAAGAATGGCCAGAAATTGCGTGACCACCGCGTAACTGTTGTTTAAGAAGGTGACAGTAAATAGGTTATGAATGACCCGGAAAGTGCGTGACCACCGTGTTACTGTTGTTTAAGAAGGTGACAGTAAATAGGTTATAAATGACCGGAAATTGCGTGACCACCGTGTTACTGTTGTTTATTAAGGTGACAGTAAATAGGTTGTAAATGACCCGGAAAGTGCGTGGCCACTGCGTTACTGTTGTTTAAGATGCTGACAGTAAAGTGGTACTGTTAGTGTAAAGTGTTAGTGAATAGGTAAGATATGACTGCACCTTGCATGATCACTGCGTTACTGTAGCAGAAGAGGGAGACATTGAATAGGTTATGTAAGACCGGAAATTGCATGACCACTATGTTATACTTGACGCGCAATACGTTTAGTATGTTTAAATGATACCAAAGTAAATGTTGTGCTAATTGCTCCAGCTGCGTAGTACACAAAATGGCTTTGTAATGTCAGTGAGTATAGACGTTTTTCACGCCAACGTGACATTGAAAAATATTATATTCCATTTTTCAAAAACTGAAATTCACATCAATTATAGTAAAAACGTAAAGTTTCGATGAGATTGGCCAAAAATTGGCGAAGATGTGAATATTTTAAGCTAAATATATTTGCTGAATTTCAACAAGAAAATGTTTGTGTTAGCATGATAACGAGGCTTGGTTGCCATGTTATGCCCTCCCACTATACATTTCTTTTTGAAAGAGCCTAGATTTGAAAATTAATTTCTTTACTAATTGAGTGGCTAATACATTAAAAGTTGGCAGTTTTACTAATTTAGATGTGAGAAATTTGATAGTAAATTCCTTTTTCCAATAAATCAAACATTTCTCTGTGTCCGCTAAGCGTGAAAAGGGTCTATTGATCGAGTGGAAAAAGGTAATCCTTACTCAGTATTGCGATGTCGTTGCTTTTTAAAACATGAACACTTACAACACTCTTGTCAACGAAATTATCATAATCGTACGCATTAATAAGCGTGATTCATCGCGGATTTCGTAATTTTGTCTAGATCATTACGTAGAATGCTACTAAGGGCATTTTCTGAGTAAGAGAAGTTTTGTACACATGGTCACTTTGAAGCTCCTCGTTCAAACATGAAGTTAGTTTTAGGTCGATTCATAAAATTATAGTCGCTCGTATTGCTCTGGTTAAGAATAACGATAGTTCGTAATATTCTTTAGTTCTCCCACTTGCGTAATGGTCGGGTCTATCAGCTGTAGTAGCGTTCCGTTACTTTGAACAAGGCTATTACGAAATAACTGTATTCATCGTGCGTGTTCGCTGACGTTTGTAGGTAGCTCAGCTGCGGAGACGTTAGTTTTCCCAAGTCTAGCACTATGGACGTGCGGAGATACGAGTTTTATTTGCGAACAAATTTAGCGAAAAAGATAACATCTTCGCTATGCAACCATATATAATTTTGAAGAGGAGATACATAGATATTTCATTACTAATCATAAAGTATATCACGCTGTAATGGTCGCAAAAAGACACGCCATCCAGATTGCAACTTTTCAGCACTGGAAAATAAAATATGTATCTCTGTGGGCCTGTTATATTTAACCAATAAATAAGCCTAAGCCGTGTATTATACTGTGATAACACTTGACGGGCATTTCAGAACACGAGGGAAATGTTGCGGCTCGTGTTTTCTACATCAATCGAGTGTTCTCAAATGCCCGGAGTGTTTTATCACAGTCTAATATACAACTTATGCTTCTTTATTTGTTTTATAATATAGATTCTACACACCGAAAAGCAATAAAACATTCCTTTTCTATGTTTTATACTCTTATAAAACATGAGTTTTTGACCAATCGGATTGCGCGCAGGGTTCTATTTATATTTTAATGTTTATTAATTTAGATTTCAAAAGCTATCTCTGTTGCGAATTTTCTTTGTATGAAATTTACTGAGTGCCATGCAGACTTAAATTTTGGAAAACACACCTCAAGTGTTTTCCGGAGGCTGGTACGAGCTCCGCTTGGTGTATTTTGTTTTTCGTCATCCATTTATTTGAAATTCAGATCTGCTCTACAGTGCAAAGTAATTTACCACCATGTTGGTTAGTGAACTGAGATTCCAAATTGGTTCATGAAAAGAGGAAGTTAAGACCTCAATTTTTGTTTTAAAATACAAATTTCTTGGAAGAATTTTTTGATTATTTTAATAGCATTGTACAAATTACAAACAACATTTTGTAATATCAATTACAATGAAACTGTTTATATTTTATATGAGAGGAATTTGTAAATAAATATATCATAATAGAGCTTTATAAGCTTCCAGCACACCACGTAAATTATTAATTGTCTTCGTCGCTATAATCGGAACACGATAGTTCCTAAGTAACAAAAAACTGAACCGTGTTACAGCTGTATTCGTATTGATAAATTCTGTACTGTAATATTAGTTAAAGTATCTAAAAACTGCAATAAAATTAAACGTTTTGGACTTCATTTTTCAGCGATTTCGGGAGCTTGAGTCAAAAGAGGTGTGCTCTTGTAATAATAGTTTTTGTTGGGCTGGCGTGGTTGGCGCAGTTGGTAAGATCTCTGCTTTCCAACCACAGTATATGGTAATTATGCAACGCTTTCGAGTGAGATACCGTGGAATATGCCTCTCGTCACTTGCTTTTTGAGTTTACAGCGAGTCTTATGAAAGTGAGTGTGTATATGAAGAGAATACAAGTGACGCGAGGCATATTCCACGGTATCTCTTTACAAAGCATTGCATAATTACCATATAATTAGTGAAATCCCATGTCTTAAAATATAGCAAGATATAACCTTCTTCCACATGCTTGATCTTTAAGGTTGGTGAATCTGAATTAAAAAATTGCAAACATTTCTAATCATTAGGACTGAAAGGACAACGAGGACTATCCAAAGATTACTTGAACAATTTTTCCGACGCGTTTTGAAAGAAAATTCTACAGAAATGGCAGGGTTTTATAGGAAATGTGGTCCAACGTTAATTAAGTTTTTTTTAATTATTGGATTAAGGAATAACATGTTACGTCTCTGGTTTTCACTGGTCTGCTTTCGAATTCTCCCAAAGTTTGCCTCGGTTTTCACCAGGCTATGAAGGCACGGAGAACATATTTTGTTCTTTGATAAAATGGTTATTTTCCGTCTTAACGAAGAGAAAGACGATATACAAAGCGCGTATGTAAATTTTAATTTCTTTAATGAAACTGTAAATTCTCACAACTTGGAGACAGCCAACCATTTTGCTAACGTCATTTACGTGCTTCGTAGCGCTATGGAAAATACTTTAGACCAATCAAAACGCTTGTACTGTCCAAATTATATTAGGGTTTCGCTGCTGCTTTTTACTTGTGCCAGCAGCGAAGCGCGGCACAAGTTTAGGCTTGCCCTCTTTTTTTTTTTTTTTTTTTTTTTTTTTTTTAATTTGTGTCGCGTTCTTCAGCCACTTGGTGTAATACTTGATATACTGGACTGAGAAACCAAGTCTTCCGTATACAGTCAGAACTTAAATAAATCAAAAGCTTTCACATTTTATCCACGAGCTGGCACAAATATACGCTCCTAGAGCGTCTTGTTTTTGTATAAATTCTTATATTTCTTTGTCGGTTAGGGATTGTCTAAAGTTAAATTGCAGCAAAATATCCGGGAGTTCTTCATTTTCATCTCCAGTAGCCATAACTGTAAATTTATTTTTATCTTTTGCAAGAAACTCCCTACGTTCACTGACAGCATTACCGCCATTTCGGAACGTACGCAAAAAGCTTTGTCGTCATTTAATTCGGTAGTCTCGCAAGTAATGATGGGAAAGCCGGGTGGAATACGCACGACTTTCCAGACCTCTGGCTGAAATTTTTAAGGGATGGGAAAATATAAATTCCTTATACAAACACCAATGAGATACAAAGTGAGCGTTCGCACAAAAACTAAATTCATTGGTGTTTACTTTATATAATAAACAGAATATTACATGACCGCTTTGAAAAACAAAATTTCTCGTGTTGCAAAAAAAGTGAAATAACCAAAGAGAAATGTCATATTTCCTCGTTATATTGTCTTTCTCCTTATATATAGAGAGGATATTACAGGGTTTTGCTAAGACAGGAATCGTGCATTAATCAAATTTCTCGTTCATTGTACAGCCAGTGCGTGCGTGTATTTGTAAACAAACCACTCACATCCAGTAACTTACCCTTAAATAGTCAATCCAGTCGTGAAAATGCGACCCCATCCAGCGGCACATCCCATTAGCGGAAAGTGTGTTAGATGGTAAGTTCCTGGGTGCGATGGAAGTCTCGAGTTTCAAGCTCGAGCTCCATCCATCTTTCTTTGCCTGCAGTTGTTGTCGATAAAGCTAATGTTATCGAGATGTGGACTGATAAAAGGTAAATTTATTGTGTTAACAATTGTTGTTTCTTACAAGAGTAAAATGGCATCGAATAAAGCATGCACAAGCTTGTTGTATTCCTACAAACAAGCCGTAAATTGCTGTCAAGCCGTAAATTGCTATCTTTGTATTTGATGGAAACAAGACTTGACAAAGATTTTTTATCTTAAAAGTGTGCATAGGGTTATTCGTGTTTTAGTTTTAGTTCATCTGGGTGAGCTTTCAAAGTAAACCGACACATGACAGCTGAACTTTTACTTCCAGTGCTCGCTAATTGGTTTATATTTTACTGAATTTGACAGAGCTTCAAAAGTTCAGAAGTGGGGGTTAGAATCTAAACACAATAGGTTCCGTGCAGGCTCTTCTTCCCATTCCCAATCAGGCCCTTTAGCTCGTTTTCCCCAAAAAGTTAGATGAGCCGGCTCGCAGGCTAGGTTGAACTCGGGTCAAACTCATTCCAACTCGGTCTTTTACTACTCTCAGATGTAAGAAGACAGAGACTCTGCTTATATTTGGATATTTATGTATTATCTTTTTGTTTTTTGCACTAACAGCTGACAGCTCTTAAGATAATTTTAAAAAAATTGACGTACGCTTATCGGGTTAATGATGAAAAATAAGTATTGTACAAGGACTGATTATAAATCAGCGAGCGAAGCATACGGATTTCACCTTTGAGTCTAAAAAAAGTTTTTTCCGGGTATGAGTTGGAATGAGTGATAAAGTTTCACCACAAGACGATAAAATTCTTGTATCCGAGCAATGTTGTAAAATTTTGTTCATTACTGATTTTATCAAAGAAAAGAACACTAAGATGTTAACATCGTATAATTTGTTGTTTCTGCATGTAAAGACAAAAAGTTCTCGGACAGGAAATAATTTATTCAATGATAATAATATATTGGGCATAACTATTTAATGGTAAATATGTTTATGTAAATATAGGTATTTCATAGATACTTATAAATTTGCACAAGCTATATTAAACAAACATATGCATTTTTATGACTCTCGTATATTCAAAGCCGTACATAAGTTTTATTTTTTCTTATCAATCTTTTTTCAAATTATGGCATTACCAAATAAATGTATTTTTATATGTAATATGTTGCAAGTTTCTCTGAGTTCGTCCTTTATCTCACTAGTTTTGTAAGGACTTTGTTTTACGCGTATTAGATTAAAGCTGAAGCTGTGGAATTAGAGATGTTCGAGTCACAAAAATTTGAACGTCCGGTAGCGCACTTGCCAAGTAAACTATGACATCTCCCCTTATGATGATGAAAGCTGCGGCGGTATTGCTAAAGAAACAGTTGTAGAAAATATGTTTTAAAGTGAAACACTATCGAAGAAGACAGCTAAAAACTGACGTTTCGGACGTTAGTCAGAAACTTCAGTGTTCTGTTTTCTTCGACGGTGTCTAAGTTAAGTAATAAATATGTATTTATAGGTTAACAAATCGAATTGGTTACAATCTAAGTAAGTCACCATTATACACCAATCAATGTTAGGTAATTTTCACGCTTTGCGTTTTTTTTTCTTTTTTTTTTTTCAACTTTTCCATCTAAGAAAAAGAATTAATTTGCTCAAAGTTTAATATTCCCTTAGCTTACATATAAAGTTTTAGATCTTATTAGAAAGGTTATTTTACGATTTGTTTTTACAACATACTCTGTCATCCGCTAACTTAATGATACAAATTAATAAGTGTACATAGTTATACATTTTCTATACTAACTGGATAGCATAGAAAAACATATTAAGAACTGCTACATCAGCGTTACAATGTTTAACCATTTTTGGAAACCCAAGATATATTTTAGTTTCTAATAAGTTTAGTTAAATCGCTCTCCACCTGGGAGATGGGGGACTTCCCCCCCCCTATATTTCCCTTTAAAAGCCCAATCTATCCAACTCTCTTCCTCCACATAGTAGGAATTAATAGTTCAAACGTTACCTTAAGCAAAATGTTAGAAAGCTCAAGAAAATATCTGATCAAATTGCAGAACAGAAATTAGAACATCTGTAATTATACTTACAGTATTTAGTAGTTTATTCGAAGTTTAGCGAAAACTTTCTAATTATCAGTGTAATTTTTGGTACATTGATCGACCAATGCTTTCCAATCAGTTTTCATAACAAAAATGATGTCTTTGCATAAATTGTGAATTTGTTCGTTTAAGTAAAGCTCGGTTCACATATGACCCTTACACGTAGGCGTGCCAAACGATACTACGTAGACTGTGTTCCCAGATCGTTCTTAGACGAACTCCATGCAAGTGTGTCGCAGACAATGACGGCGACTGATCGGGAGAGTTGAATCAAATTCAACTTTCCCGATCTGTTGCTGTCATCACTTGCGGTATTTTCAATGACTGCGGCATGCCTAGGACAAACGTTCACATGCATATGGCGGAACGCACGAAGATACATGGCGACAATCTCGTAGACATATCGTAGGCATGACTGCTTCATATGTGAACCAGACTTTAAGGTATGAAAAGGTTCAACTATACGTTAGTTTCTTCTGCCCAAACATTTTCCACAAGCAGTGCAGCTTGTGTTGTTGAATCACTACTTAAAACCCTCGCTTTTGTCATTTCTGGTTCTTCGCAGGAACACTTAACAAGTTCATATTTAACGTGAGCAGTCTCCTTTTGATCAGGAAATAGTACACTTTTAACAACATTTGCGGTTTTTTGTTTCGTTCTTTTTAAATAATCGTTATTTTTCCTTGGCGAGTGCGCCTTTCTTAGTTCATCCTCGTATCTCAAAGACAAAGAATATGGCTGGTAAGGTTTAAAGGTTTCCGCACACACTGGTTGAGCATCAAATATACTTAGAGGCCTCTTAGATGTCAAAGAAGAAATTGATTTATGCAGTTCTGCTCTAATGTCGATCAAGCTGCTCTTGATATCGTCCAGAGAAATTGAATTGCTTTCACTACATGCAAGGGGAACTAAATTCCTTTTTTCGTCGCATTCTTCAATCGAGGTAATGCTTTCGACAGAAGGTGTTTTTGTAGAATCTTTCAAAGGACGCTTCCTTCGAAAACGACGTTTGAAACAACCAAGGAAGTCTTCCTTTAGATTTCGTATGTTAGTAACAAAGTACGTTTTGGTGAATTCTCCTAAACTGTCATCATTCGTTTCGCTTTCGATGGACGCGATATCGCAATCAAGTTCCATGAACGCCTCATTAATTATTGCAAGAAACATATTCAGCATAACCATCGTCATACTTAGAACGAAGCAGAACACAAACAAAGGTCCCAACACTCTGTTGGCATCATTTAGCTCAAAGAAATACATATCCCCACCAAGTAACATTTGTAATACTGAACGCATCGTGTTAAAGAAACTTGAGTAGGGAAGCAAGACAGATCCGAAGAGGAGATACCCGAGCTGGGTGAATGCCATCAATATACAGAAGAACACAACAAAAAACGAAGCTAGTCCTTTGGCAGACTTTCTTATTGTGTTGACAACTTTACCGATGTGTTGGTTGAATCGCATGAATCGCAAAAGCTTTATCGTCATTACGAAGACGACAACAGACAGCAAGTAAATCTCGGCTTCAGACCAGAACACAAGGTTATCAGTACTCGAGGTTTCAAATGGATTCTCACGAACTCCCTTAACAAATAGACTTGCGTATTTTTCCTTTAAGAAAAACAACACAATGGATGTAACGGTTGCATTGATTTGAACTAATTCCATCCAGTTCCAAAATTCTTTGAAATATTGTTTGAATCCTTTTCGGTAAATTTTTCCTATTTCGATAGCAATTAAAAAAATTATGATGATTATCAATAGCAAACGACAGACTTGGTAGAAAGATTCAAATTGCTTGTTCTTAGCACTATAAACTGTTAGTGTGCTTATCTTCGTTCCGGTAAAGGAGCCACTGGTTTGAAAATGTTCGTAAACATGTTTTACGGAGCTAAAAAGCATACTCGATGGCTCAAAAATGGTGAACTCGACAAATACAATAACAGTTCGGTCGTCTAACCAGTTGTTCGCTTCTAACTTGTCTATAACACCGCTTGCAGTTTCTTCGTTGTAACCGAGATCAGCAACAAATCCTCCACCATCGTAAGTTAGAATGAAACCATGATATGAAAGAGCTTGTAAATACTTTGCAGATTGATATTGCCAAGGAATTGGGCATGCGTCGTGCAATTGAAACTCATCTGCAAACACACTAAGATTCTTCACAGGCTCCCAACCGGGTTTGCTGTACGGGGTTTTGTCCTCGTTCTTTGGGCTGTAGTTGAGGATACAGCGATTAAACTTCCGTGCAAGCAGCGGCTGGGTCTTTTCTAGGGCGCACGTTGGATCTACAATATAAAATGGAAGGGATTCATTGAGACAGACCTTGTTTTAGTTGAAAAGGAAACTGCGTTTCAAAGCATTTTAGTTAAAAGTGTAATTCATTCATATCTTAATATATAAACTATGATAATTTATGGATGTTATTGTTAAATGTATTATTGTGTTAGTTTATGAATTGGGTACGTGACTTACCTATTTTTCTTTAAAGAATAATAAGTATGAAAATATAAAGGATCAGTCCACCATAGCTACTTAGAAGTTGATATGCATTTGTAAAATTGTTCCATTTTAATGAAATGTGCCAACTGTTCATATATTACTGTCTTTTTCCGCACAGCTGATATTGTCTCTCAGATGTAGTTTTTCATTTTTACTAAGTTTTTCCATGAATATGTATGTTGTTTAGTTCTCATCTCCATAAAAGGCAATAAGCTAACCTTGTTTAATTCTCAGTTGACGCAACCGGGGCATTCCAACCAAGAACCCGTATCTGTCACTGATGAAACCTTCGTCATACTCAAACCGCTGACCATTATACCAGCCAACTCGGTAGAGACCAGGAATAAGCGTAGACCTCACCCACCGCCAGAACGACGGAGTATCATGAACCTATGGAATTCGTAAATACGGTTTGTTTGTTTTTTGCTTGTTAAAATCTTTATTATTAATAATATTAATGATGATGATGATGATGATGATAATAATAATGATGCGATGCGATGCTCCATTTAATCTATTTTAATCTATTAGATTATCGTGTTTTAAAAACACGGAATATCGACAAGAAATCCACAGTATTGCTTAAAGGAGTCAATTTACTCAGCAGTTAATTTTTTTTTCATTACTTCACTCACCTTCTCAAAATTATTGAAGATATTGCCCATACTTTCGGTCATTAAGAACCTGTTACTGCCGCGATTCCCATAGCAAACAACCACGACAAGTACTACAAAAACAACAAAGGCTGAAAATTCTGCAATGATTCGAAACATTTGCACAACTTGCATTTTGTATATCCTCGATTTCTTAAGTTCCTCGCTCTCCAGTGGTTCAAATGTTACGTCGACTTTTCCCTTTTCTTTCCTTGTAGCAGTTCCTATCACTGTGTCTTGCTCTGGCGGCTTTTTAATCACAAATGCTAACAACGAAGCTATCAAGATCACTTTAACAGGTTGTGTCACAAAAACATCTTGAAATATTGAAATCATAATTGATGTGAGCCACTGGTTGGAAGTCTCTGTGCCCCACATCATACTGTAGAAGACAATAAATGCAGAAGCAACCAAAGCGGAAAGCGTACAAATGAACCATCCCACATAAACAAAGTAATGAGGGAGACAACCAGGTGTCTTATTTTCGCTTTCACATTCTCCAGACATTTTCGGTTTGATATTCTTAAATATCGTCACCACCAAAACGTTAACTGGAATAGCAACAATACTGCTCTGAATTCCAATCTTAATTTGTGTCCAACTTAATTTCAGAGGTCCAATTTGGAATGTATCCTTTGGTGAAGCACCGAATTGGTAAAACATTGCATTAGTTACCATGGTAGCAAATAAAATCGACAAGCAACAGGCCAGTCGCTGGCAACGACTGAACGGGTTGTGAGGAGGTCTCGTGAAAAGTGACAGCCACAAGTGACCATCTCCTAAACTTCGCGATGTTCGGTTGTAAAACAAGTTTTTGAAACCAGCGAGTTCTTTCTTTGAGGCAACCCGTATTTCGGCCTCGATACTTCCGTCATTTTTTTCTACTGCAAGCCATCTGTTTCCAACGAAGTGGTATTTTTCACCAGTTTGGGCATCCACAATAGCAACGCCGTGAAAAAACCACGATGGACTTTTTCCACTGTTGTCGTGCCAAATTTTTATTTTATGTAACCTACCCAAAGAATAGGGCCAAGACAGGGTGAAGTTATTTACACTCCCACGAGCAAAATAAATTTTCCCCGAAAATGAATCTGACAATGGAATTGGTGAAGTGGAGGCTTCCTCTCCAAATATCCTCATTGCTACATTTGCGGTTGTGCCGTATCCTTTCCACATACCAGTCTGAATGGTGATCTGGTAAATGCAACCCTCTGCATTGCTTTCCGATAAGAAAGCATTGGCAACCACCTACGTAAAAAAGTCAAAGAAAGTTTCAAGAAATGTTTGTATGTTTGAACTGAAAGTACAGGAAGAAAGCCACACCTTAAACAATTTTTCTACCATCGAAATACTCTCTACTCCTATTTACTTATTGGCAATAGTAAATTGAAGATAAAATGTTTCGCCATGTTTCTATATCATAAATATCCAGACAGACTAGATTTGATTTCTTTAAGGACTCATTAGTGCAGCTCAGACATCGTTTGAATAATAAGAAGATTTCAGGAAGTGATAAAGAGATTTCGCACTGATATTCTACTTGATTCTTCATGATGGAAGAAACATCTACAATTATTACAACTGAGGTTGTATTTAGGTTGTTATAACTAACAATTAGAATACGAGTTCGCAATTTTTATTGGCTGATAGAATGACGAGGGTGAAGCCCGGGTTCATTCAATCCGTTGGTGATAGAAATTGAGAACGAGTACTATAATTGTTTTAGTAGAGATCCCGAAAGAAGAAACAATAGAACAGCGATACCTTTACAAAAATATTTAAGTTTCGTAAAAGAACAAGTCTCGTTTGTTTATATTTGTGCAGTTTGCGACTATCCTTCTATTGAAACTTTTTAATTGATATTTCAAATCCATTTTTTCTTACCTTTGAAAATTCTAATACCATATTTTGTTGCTGTTTTAAACTTTTCTGGGACTGAGTGTTAAATTTCTCTTCAAAACGTCCGAAAAGCAGGTCAAGGGGGCGCCATATTGCATTACTTATTTACATCCCGCTGACACTATCTATCAGGTGATAGATAGCGAGTACGGTAACCAATTCAGATTGCAGTATTTGCGATAGATTTGCGTAGATTTCTACTAAATGAATTAGATAATGGTTTTCGCCTTATGTACGTAATTTAGATTACGCAATCGGGGGAATTTTAACCATAACCCTTACAGTACTGATGGATCGCTCTTACCAAGTGAGCTATGAAACTATACAGCTTTGGAATAAGCATCTTTTCTTTGCTCCATTTTGCAAGGCCTTTCGCGTATAACATGTTAGGTGTTTACTTTGGTCCATTAGGTAAAAGACTGAAAAGTTATTTAGACTAACCTTTAATTCGTCTTTCTTGTCCGCACGCCTAGCGACCACTAGCAGTATAAAGTACAAACCCCAAATGGAGCACACAAGAGCCAATACCACAAAGTTGCCACTCTCACCAAGGTTTTCAAACGCCGCAAACACTTTATCAAAGTCGATAGGGTTTGGTGCAACAAGGAAATCACCTCCAAAGGCAGATAGATGGTTGCACAAACACTGGATCGTATCAGCAGTTGATTTGTTTCCAACCTGTATGATACGGTCAAGTTAAACAGAATTTGAAAAGAACATTGAAGTGCGTCGGGAAAAAGACGCAATCTACTATTTAGACATCTCAAGGTTGGATTTTATGATCAATGCTTTAATTTTGAGAAAATGACGCTTCAAATTTCTTTTGGTCCAATGTTACCAATGTTTATTGGAAAGACGCATTTTAAGCATGGAGTAGTTAATTGCAAATAAAAACCTTTTGGGTCGTTAGAAGCAATCTAAAACAGAAACATCATCACATTGGAAGACCAAATGCAAGTCATGTTTCAATGGGTAGTAATTTACCTGAAAAGAAAATAAATATTGTGCGGTTTTTTTGAGACTTTTATTATAGAAATTTGTGTTTTTATAGCTACGGAAAAGTAGAACAAAGCCGACATTTGAGAGTCTAAGATCGTCCTTTACAGCGACTCACATATATTTAGATTCTAAGAATGCTCTCAGTAGACGAAACAGATCACACAACATCGGGATCATTACCCTATGCTTTAAGATACATGTGTATGAGTAATTTTAAGTGTCGAGCGAGAAGACTCGAAGGTCTAACTATTTGCAGATAGCAGTTGTTTTAAGACCCTGGGTATTAGTCCCGCTGGTAGTCAAACCCGAACCTCACAGCAAGGCTCTACCTGGCTTATATTTATTGTTAGCATTTTCTTAGGTATATCTAAAAGCAACTTATGCAAAGTACTGTGGAGTTGAAACTCGGACCAGATACATTTAGTGGCTTTGAATTTATATAAATTGGTCAAAATGTATTTGTTATTTTGAAGGATGTCTTAGCTTAAGTTCAATGTTTGTCCGCATTTCAATCCCAACATTCATTGCCAGCTCAGATAGTGACGTCATTTAAAAACGGTGCAATTGAAGAGATATGCTACCTTGCAGCCATCTGATACCCATCTCTGTTTCTTGCTTGACCAATACAAGCACTTCGTCAGCGCCACGCTCATTGTGTAATTAAGGTCTGTACTTGAGTCGTACACTGGAACCATAATACCAACAGTGGGAGTAGGGGTAGGTGGCGGAGTTTTAACTCCAACACATCCTCGTTTTTGACGACCGCTGTGACTCAAGCATTCTGGGTCAAGACCTCTACGCATGCGTGCCACTGTTTCTTTGTTTTCTTTCAAAATTTTTTGCGTCGAATTTAACTCTCGTATACCCACGAAATGAAGACCGTGACCACCGGTTATAGAGCTAGTAACTATGATAGCGTATGGATCAGAACTGCAATTAAAATATTCATTGTTCGTTGAGCGGTTTAAACAAGAAGAAAAGTTTGGAAGGACTTTATGGTAATATTTTGTGCCATCTCGCGGTTGCGGTTTTTTGTTCACACCAAGATACACCTCCACCAATTTGTTATCGTCAGGTTTTATTCTCATTGTTACCATGACATCATCGGAAGGGATTACAACACTATGGTAACGCATGTTGTTTGCTCCCGAGCTCGGTTTTAAGAAGTAATGGTCAGCAGTATTGTTGTTCTTCTCCTCATCTTCTTTCTTTACAGGTAAAAATAATTCAACAGGGTTATAAAGGTTGTGGATCTGGAGTGACTTTCCGTCGGTTGATTTCAAGCTGAAGTCTACAACCGCAGATTTTACACTGTTCGCACTGGGGTCCCAACTGTAGGGATTTTCTTCCATGTTAAGCATCTGTTGGACAAGAAAACTATACATCAGTTTACATGTATGAAGATGACTTTCAAGGTACCATTAAAGTGCTCAATGTGGTTTGTACTAGAGCTAGATACAAAGTTTAAAATGGATAAGGACTAAAACTTTAACTTAGAGTTTCTGGAGTTGGTTTTATGGCTCCACCATAAGAAAGTTTTAGTGCAATATGATTCGATTATAGTAGTGTGCATTTCTGTACATTATGAAATTGCATACGAAATGGTTATATTAACAATAAGGTTCGTATGCAGATTCATAAAGTACAAAGATGTACACTAATATAATCGTATATCGCACTAAAACTTTCTGATGACGGAGCCATAACACCGACTTCAAGTTAAAGTTTTAATACTGATTCATTTTAAACTTTGTATACATAAGTATAGATCTTAATCTAAAGATGAACCTCAAAACAAATGTAAATATTAAAAATGAAAACAAAAAAATAATAGTAATAGATTAATTTATTAATAATTTAAATACGTAGAAGTCGTGGGACTAAGTTGCGCATTTTATTTTAGTGCCTAAAATACTCACAAACATTCTATAATATAATACTAATTTGAAATTACAAATTACAAAATTCTGTCCTAAAATATTAACAATTTTAAAAAATTGTGAACACATGGTATATTGTGTGGTGCGCCTAAGATTGTACTTAGAATTTCAGAATTAACAGGTAAGACAGTTTATGATCTTCCTGGCAATGCATGGAATCAAACAATTTCCCACATAGTTTATATAAGTATATCTCTCACAGTAGCGAGACCGAAGCTAGCTACGTTACCCTGATACGAGGAGAGATGATAAAACTCTCTTCCGTTCCCTTTCACTGATATGTAAGAAGAGTGCGGTCTTGGCTCAATAAAAGTCCTAAGAACGTCATATGTTTACACACCTGGGAGAATAGGTTTAACGGCATTCATCATTGGTCCAGGTCTCGCAGAAATTGATTAATTTGACTACGGTTAGTGTTTTTTACCAGCTAGACCAAAATCTTGATCTTTACCAAGGTTAGTGATCAATCCCAGTTTACGGTAAATTGCGCACCCACTCCTGCCTCGGGTTAGAGTTAACTTTAACCCTAACCATTATCCTAACCCTTACCTTTGGGAGGGGTAGGTCAGTAGTTTACCAGAAAGCAGGGTTGATCCGGTTAGTCAAGCTGAGTTAGCAGCTACGACAAAGACAGTCAGACGAAATGCCTACAATTTAACTACACTTAGTCTCTCTCAAATAGCACGCTAAATCAGCGGCTAATTAAGATATACTGGTTGATAAATTTTTCAAGAATTTGAAGCGCGTTGGCGAATATGTGAAACAGAGGTTTGATCAACTGTAGCTGGGATAGTTTCATCACTAATACTCTAAAAGTCAGCTTTCTGCTTTCCTAGGACGATCATAAACTTTTCAGCCCTAGAGTTGATTGAAGCAGGTAATTTAAACCTTGTTTAGGTAGTTGAAATTTTGTCAATCAAAAAATCAATTTGTTCAGTCTTGTGGGGACTTTAACTACCGCGCAACAAACTGAGGATTGGGCTTTATGTTCCCGTATTTCACCCTTGAACCGTTTACGCATTTATTTAATTTTGTTTCTAGTTCAGGTTTTTCACTGTGGTCAAGGTTTTTTACTCTCTAACTTGAGTTTGGCTTCTCGAACGTGTTTTTTAAAGTACATTTAAAAGAGTACCTAGACCTACTCTTTCTCAGAGTGCATGATCACAAAACGGATTTCAGTAAAACTTACCTGAGAATCCACTGCAGGCAACTCAACATCACCAGTAAAAAGATGTTCAGCGGATGGCAATGAAACTCCACCACTTTGTTCTCTAAAGCTCTTTCCTCCCATTTTGACAGGCAGTTGTCGGTCTAACGTCATCACTAGTCCACTAGTTCGCAATACGCTCGGCTTTTCTCCGACAGTTTTTGTTGCTAGGAGACTGGAGCCTATCTTATCCAAAATGGATAAAGTCTTTTCTGCCATCTTTTTGCTCTGTTCAGAAATGTCCAAAATAGATACGTCAAAGAAAAAAGTAAATTTTTGGCCTCTAGTTATTTAGCTTGTGTCGTACATACGAAAACAGTTATTTACTTCAGTATCATTGAAAGTGGTATGAATTCACCTCACCCCTTCGTTGTTCAATAATATCCAACGTTATTCACTTCTACATCGGTGAATACGGTATTATTGTTAAATACATTAACAATCTAACCTAAACTTGAATCAAAGGCTCTATGAGCCACCTCATGGATGGATGTGATGCTCTCCTTTGACGATACGCAGCCTAGAGTCCCACATGCTTACGCACTCAGAATATTGGTTTATCAATAACCAGCGCGTGAAAGAGTTTGTGCGAGGGAAAAGTCGGGATGAGATGAGCTTTGTAAACTTGATGAATAAATTTCTCTATCAAAGTTAACGTGAGTGAACGAGTGATGGAGCGAATTGGCATCACTCCTAAACCTCATGGATGACGTCATCCATGAGGTAAAAAATAATCAAACCAGCTAAAACACGTACTGTGTCTGCTTGCAGAAAACTTCAAAATTTTTTTTTCGAAAACTATTCAACAAGTATTTTACAAATAAGTTACCTTTTCTTTTCTTTCTGTTTTCATTGTTGAGGTGGTATCTTCCTTGTTTCCCTTTTCGTCATATTTCGCTTCAAAAGCAGAAGCTGTTAAAATATTTCCAAGCCCAACAAGTAAACTCTTGCCAACGTTTTCTATCATTGAATGGTCAGATGAATTCACTTGAGTCGCCATAAACATTGCTGTGTTTTCCAGCATGTTAACAGCGTTTTCCTAATAAGGTCACAAGATGATGAGAGAGTAAGTACGTATGTGTAGAGAACATTATAATACATCCTTTACCTATTCTTTACCAACACGTTAAAAGCGTTTCCTAATAAGGTCACATTACGATGAGAAAGTAACTAAGCATGTTTATAGAGCATTACAATAGTTCCTTCACCAATAGTGAGAGAGTAACTAAGCATGTTTATAGAGCATTTTATTATACGATACGTTCACAAAACCGTACAATAACCCCAATAGACAACGACGAATATCACACGATATTGGACACTT
>JANCMA020534273.1:0-10258 GCA_024336925.2 Zoanthus solanderi | reverse complement strand
ATTGCTCTCTCGGTCCTTCTCAAAATTGCCATTTCATTTTCCCTCAAACACCATGTCTCACTCCCATATAACATCGCCAATTTTACATAACTCCGATAAACCATTCCTTTCATCTTAAGTGAGAACCTTTTTGAGTTCAGCAACTCTCTGCATTCCTTGAACTTCACCCACCCAATTCATACTCTTGCTGTCACAGCTGCCAACCATCACTTGCATTCACCCTATCCCCTGTAACAACTCCACCACCAGTTCTACTAATCCATCATCAACTTGCTTGCATCTTCCACACACAAAATTTCTTCCCAACCTCAGGGTCACCCTCTTTACTTTTGCGCATCTTCCATGGGTCCATTACCTGCATTTCAAACGTAACACTGAATTTGCCATTACTCGCTTCACACAAATACCACGTGGATCTACCTTACTTACAGACACTTCACCATCTGCCCCACTCACTAAGTACTGCTTGTCTTCCTGAGGTTCACCTTTAGCCCTTTGCTCTCGAATGCCTCCTTCCACTTCCTGAACTTCTCCCTCAGTCCCTCCATTGTTTCACTCATCAGAACCAAGTCATCTGCGTACATCTCACTCAACAAACCATTTCTTACATTGTCTGTAACCACGTCAACCCCAATCGCAAAAACCAATGGCAATAACACAGATCCCTGATACACACCAACTTTCACCTTAAACTCCTCGGACAACTCCAGTCTAACTCTGACTCTTGTCTTAACACCTTCATACAAACTCATCACTGCTCTGACTCACCATTACCTCTGGTATACCTTTCTTCCTCATTGCCCACTCTAATACCTTCCTTGGGACCCTGTCAAATGCCTTCTTCAGGTCAATGATGTTGCAATGGCAAAAAAAGTTGAATTTGAGATGGTACAAATAATGATTTGTTTTTTATGTAAATATTTTGGATACACTAGTTTAGGACAACAATAATTACAACATAATTTACATAACAGCAATTCATTTTATGCATGCAAAGTTGAACATATGACTGACACTAACACTAATTAAAAATATTTTCTATGTTCCTAGATATGTTCCTTGGAATTTACATGAAGAAAATGAAAGTTTATTCAACTTCAATGGCGCCCTGGATATAAGGTTAGTTTGGGTCAAACATAATTCATGTTATGCTCTTACTTTTATAACTGTTAGCCTCAAATCTAAAATCTATTAGGTTCAAATGTCATACCTATTTGGGTCAAACCCTCGTACCTATAAGGGTCACACATAAAACCTGTTAGGTTCAAACCTAATACCTTTGAGGGTCAAGCCTAAATCCTATTGGGATCAAACCTAATGGCTAAATAGGGTCAAATCATCATCATCATCATCTTCGTTTACCGTCCCTAGTTTCCCACTCCTGCGGTTGGACGTGATATGAGTTTCCTCCACTGTTTTCTATTCTCTGTTTATATCTTCTGTGATGTTTAACTTCCTCATGTCTTCTTCCACTACCTTACTCCAGGTCTTCTTTGGCCTACCTACTGGCCTTCTACCTTCCACTTCCAGCTCCATCCCACTCCTAAGTATGCTATTCTCATCCCTAAGTTTCACATGCCAAATCATCTAAACCTCATTTTCCTTAATCTATGCTCAAGGTTCTCCACCCCACATCTTCTTCTGATCTGTTCATTGTAATCCTGTCTTGCCATCTTACTCTTGACATGTATCTAAACATTCTATGACCACAACATTCTATTTTTGTGTGGAAGGTTTTAGTTAGAAAAGATAAAACATAAGGTTTAATGCCAAAACGAAATCCAAACACAATTGTAAATCTTAACCTAAAACCTCAATAGCAAATACCAGATAACACACGACTACAACAATCACAGGTAGTCACTTCCACTATTTGTTAGATTGCCAAGATGTAAAAAAAGTCATGCACAGTTTCCGATTTTAACTTTTTTTCTCGATAAAGCTGAAGAAAAAATAAAACATTTCCACCAGGAGTTTTATCTTTCACTAATTAGCACAACTATCATAATGATATTGCATTACTTTCAAGAAGTCTTATCCTGAGCTTAGTTGCATCCTTAATGCTTTTCGGGAAAACATTTTCCTAAATAGAATTATTGTAATTTTGAACTGACTATAAACATACTAGATAAAAATCCTGGTCTTCTGTTATTGAACTGTTGTATTGAACATCATAATAATTGTATCACTAACTTTGTTATCAACAACCATGGGAACAAATCAAAGAGCAACAGATTTACAACTGAAATATTATTAAACAGTTTATTCGTTGTTCAGACATCCCTATAGTTGTATCACTGTTAATATTTTGTAATAACACAATGTTCTTGTTCGATATGCTGAGACACTACTTTTTCCCCAATTTTATTCATTGAATTTATAAAACATGCCAGGCTTGTAGCTACCAGTACTGCCAGGTAAACCTGGGCTTGAAACAAGTTTTTCTGAAACCCTAGCACTTTTCTTCATCCAATTTCTTTCATTTCGGAAAATGAAGGTACAGGACAGACAATATGGTCCCTCGATATCATTCTGCCATGCAACTTCCTTCTTTACCTTGGTCCTTGGTGAAGTCGATTAACCAGAAATAAATAATAGTGAACTTTTGTGTAGACCTTTTGGAATGGCTGGAAATGCTTCCAATTAATACATCACTGTAAAAAGAAATTTTGCTTTTTTTTCGTCTCCATTTTGACTTATAAAAAATCATTCAAAAAATTATTGGGTCGGCTACATCCTCGTGAACCTGTGAATCCGCGTTTACCAGATTAAACTGGCTGGCTATGCGCCTGCGTGCAGCTGCATGTTTCATACATTTTTCTAATGTGCACAGCACACTTTTCTTTTCAGACTACGTTTTTTTTTTCAATACCTTCAATCAATACCTTAAAGACCATTGTCACTAACAATGATGTACAGTGGTCATAGATGAACTTTGAAGCTATCTCTTACTACACTAACAAACACTCATAGTACATATACGATGACGAAGGCCGAATTCATACAGTTATGCGTCTAGTTCAAGTGTACGTGGTTTTCAGACAATAAATCATTGCACTACCACCACATAAATCGCCAATTCTAATCCCAAATGTTTTTTGCCAATGAATCTAAGCCTTATTATTGGCGATGAATTGTATCCTGACACCAAATGGTTTTTGTACAAAATAGCTTGCATCCCCTGAAAAGCAATCATAACTTTATGAATCAATGTTCAGTTCTTACCAGCTGCTCCTGTAGCAACAGTGGCATCCATCAGAATCACGTGATTGTCGCATATATCTTTAGGTAATCTGAGGTAATGGAGCTGTGGCAAAAATCAAAACCCGTTAGACAAACTGTTCACAGAGGAAACTATCGAAATTGGCTTCTGCCCAGGATTGTTAGAAACTGTTTCACAGGTTCTAAGAGTTGGCGTTGCGGTCAAAACATTACAAGCATAACCATAATGGTAGCTGATATTTTGGCAAAACAAGAAAACAAAGAGTGCCTTGAACCTCGAACTTAATGCCCTCATCAACACAACACACCTAACAAACAGGTCTGGTCACTCTCTAACTACTAACTTTACTAATAACACTGTTTTTAAATGCAACAGTAGAAACACAACTTTGTCTTGTACTTTCTAATTACTGTTTATCAATACAAGTTTAAATACTGGCCACCCGTTTACATGTTGGCTGTAAGGGATGATAAAAGCAGACTCCTGAACTGTGTCTTGTTTCTTGAGAAAAGAAAAAGTGTGTGTAATAGTTTGTGGAACAGTTTATCTTATTCTTGTTTATCTGTGTCCCCGTTAACAGGTAAAAAAATCTTTCCTTATTTTCTTAAGCCATGATTTAACCAAACTTCATACAGAAAGATTCTATCATCCAGCTCTTTCTTTTAAATTTGTGTACGAAGAACTGAGAACTCTGAAATAATCCGCCTGTGATCCCTCAAGATCTTACTAACCTGACTGAAAAGGAGGCTGCCTCAAGATATGCTCGTGCACAATGTCTAAGCTAAGTATCAATTAAACATCTCTTCTAAAAAAGATGCCATGTATAAAACAAACAACATGAAAAAAAAATGAAGTGCACCTTGCGCGAAATCCCGTATTTCAACTACCAGGGAAATATCGCTTCTTTTCACGGTCGATTCAATAATAGTCTTTTTGGTGTAAAGAAATCAAAACGAAATCTCTAAAATTTACCAAGCTCTTATGAATTAGATTTATTCAGTCTCAATGCTAATACAGATCTTGATAACAACTATAGTTTCTCGTGCATACGAAGAAAATATCATTTCGCTTATTTATTAGTTTTGAACGAACGAAAAATAGTTTAACTAAAAAGACATAGAACACAGCTTTTCTGCCTTTCATTACAAAGTAAGAAGTATTAGATCAAAATTGGAATATCTTGAATGTCATCTCTAGGAAGAACGTGACTTTCATTTCGATGTAATTGCGATATCTGAAACAAAAATTACCAACTCGAATTCAGTCGTAGGTATTCCTAAGATACAAGGTTATAATTTTGAGTATGATCCAACACCCTTGTCGGCCGGAGGTGTTGGAATGTTTATTGATGAATCTCTCGATTACAAAATCCTAGAAAAAACATCCAACATAGCCTTCCAAGCTCTCTGGATTGAAATCTTATTCACTGAAACGAAAAACATTGTGTGCGGTATCATGTATAGGCAACATAACTCGCCAGAAGAATAGAAGAATTTCAAAACTATTTCTAAAACACAATTGAAAAGTATGTTTCATCAGGGAAATTGGGGTGTCTCTTGGGAGATACCAACATAGATATTTTGAAAAGCGCGCACTGTCATTATGCTCATGACTTTCTTCTGTCTCTCTTAAGCTATCATCTCATTCCTACTATTGACAAGCCTACAGTGACACGAGTCAGTCACAAAAACTCAGCATCACTCATTGATAATATTTTTGTAATCTACTAGTAATCAAAGATTAGGCAAGTGCGTTCGAGGAATTTCTATTTTGTTAAGAATTGACTGAATAAAGTAGCCAAATAAAAAAGAGCCGAGTTTGCGTTCCAACTGGTTGGAGTTTTCGAAATTACTACAGTTTTTCTTACAATATTGCCCTTTAATCTGACAATAACATAAAAGCAAGGCTTCCTTCCAAAAGATCCTGAAATGCGATGGCATCGAGCTTTTTCTATATGTTTCTATATTATATATAGGCTCCAAATGAACAGGATTAGTATGCGTTCTCGCTTCGCTCGAACGCAGTAACCCAGAACATGTAGCGTATAGTGGAAATATAATTTCATTTCTCTCAGTTTTATTTAATAACCTCTGATAAGGAAAAGATAATTGATCAAAAGTAAAAAGTCCGTAATTACTCCATGTTTTCAGCGGAGAACATTAAATACGAGATTCTCGAATAAACTGGGATGCACCTTTTGTCAATAAAACCAATAACGCGGATAAAAAAATCATTTCATCTTTCTATAAAAAAATAAACAAAATTATAAATAAAAACGCACCTTTCAAAAGCCCGTCGAAATGCAAACTACAATAATTTTCCAAACCATGGATCACAGACTAAGTCTGAACATTAAGAAATTCAACTTTGTCTTCCTGTCTTCTCTAAGACCTGTTGAATTACTTTCTCTACCGTAGAAACTTAAAATACCAACCTCAGGTTCTTCAGTCTCCTCATTTGTCTGTATAAGGATTTTGCCTATTCGAGCATCTTTACACACTTCTTCCAAAGCAGGCTCCATGGTCTCTCCGGCGCGAAGAATGGAAACTCCGCATAGCTTAAAAATATATTAAAGGTTAGGAAGGTTTACATCCAAGAACAAATTACTTCCAAAATTAGTGTTTAATGCTGACGTTCCTTTGGAGTATTGCCCTATCAAAAGAATTAAAAAAACAAGAAGAGGAGAAACTGACAAAAGTAACTGCAAAATGTTTACAAACTGAGAACCACTTAGCACCTTTTTGAAGTGGAGAGAATAAAGTTTGTCAGGCAAGAAATGAGTTACTGGTCATCAGCTATAACATGTGATGAGCTCCGAACATGATTTTCAAATGTTAGAATAATATCAAGCGTATCATACTATAAACAGAGGAACAGCAATATCAACACCTCCTAGACTACTTCATTTTAACCTGGGCCAGCTGAAAATTCTTTTTAGAATTTAGTTATAAACTTAAGCACTTACCTTCTGACCTGCAAATTTTTTTCCACGGTATTTCTTCCCTGATGGCATTGTGACCACATGTGGCTGTAAATAAGGATAAAATCAAAGTAAAAGAATATTTACACTACTTAACTGGAAAAAACAGTTTAGGGTTTATAATTCTGACAGATAACAGAAGAACTACATCAAAGAGATGATATAAATGGAATGCTGCGTCAGTGTTTCTATAGAAACAGTTTTACAAGTAGTTAAATTTTACACTGTAGTGAATTGAGAATTTTTTTTTTTAAAAAACTGACGTTTCGGACTGTAGTCCTTCGTCGGAGTGAATGAGATGATATCCAAGTAAGAGTGTAGACCATGTCAGTGCTAAAAACCTTTAATATGCAACCTTTGTTCACTGTCCAAAATCCGGGCACATGATTAGTCAAAACTGATCACATGATTTTGCATTATCTGTCGAATTTTTAGTATTAAAATTTCTAGTTCATTGTGTGGCCACCGCGTGCGTCTAATTCTAAGCAAAACACTTTTATCAGTCTCTAACCCTAAAGTATAACACTACGACATACCTTAAATGGTAGAAGTGATAGGGCATGCTCAATCAGCACCCGCATGAGTCTTTTGGAATAAAATATGAAATCATCTCGGCTACACTCCTCGTTCCTGCAATTGAGATATCAGACTGTCAATAACACTCTAACTATCAAATACTTGGTTCATCAAAGGTAAAATAAAGATTATTAATTCATAAAATAAAATAATTACAGCAGTTTTATCGGAAGACCTTATCCTGCTAGCTCAAATGCAAATAAATCATTCAAAACTAAAATCTTAATTTTGCTGGAATATTTTTCGGAATCAGATGGAAAAGTATAAAAACGATATCTAATATTCTGAGAATAAAGTCATTCTAAAGTTTGTATTTTAAACTTTTCTGTTATTAACCAGATATGTTTACCGTATCATCGCATGTAGTCCTCGCACTTGGGGAGTGTTTTCAACTAAGCTCAAACTGCTTGGCAGTGGCTGGCCCTGATGTGCTGAAACCAGCTTGGATCTGTAAGTTACAGAGGCACTGTTATATGTACGATACAATACAATACACTTAATTTACATTTCCTTTTTTGCTGCGAGTTTACATTGGCTGCCCTCTCTTCCGTTTCCCCTGTAGGTTCCATTCCAACGCAACTTTGGCAATGATTCCATCTTCTCTCCTCAGTGTATGTACAATCCATCTCCAAGATCTCTTTTTTATCTCTGCTTCTATGGGCTCTTGCCAGTTTGTTGCCATAAGTCCTCATTTCTTATCTTCTCAGGCCATCTAATGCCGAGAATGCACCGCAAGCATCAAACACCTGGATCTTGTTTATCAACATAGCTGTTAGGCTCTAGGTCTCGGATCCGTGTAACAATACTGACTTGACATTTGAAGAGAAAATCCTCAGCTTTGATTTCAATGATATGGAAGTTGTATGCCACACTGGCCTTAGCAACATGAATGCATGTCCTGCTTTACTAAGGCGTGCCTTGATGTCTTCGCATGTGCCACCGGTGTTACTGATAATACTACCCAGGTACTGAAATTCTTCTACTTCTTTGAGTGTCTTGTCTTACTTGTGTCTATCTTTAGTCCAACTTTCTCCCCTGCAGCTTTTAGACCTTCCATTTTGCAACGCATATTCTGTAGTCTGTGGGACAATAGTGCTATGTCATCAGCAAACTCTAGGTCTTCCAAAGTGTTTATCAGTAGCCATCGCATGCCTTTATCTGATGACCCATATGCTTCTCTTGTCACCCAGTCTAGGGCTATCAGAAAGAGAAGAGGGGAGAGCAGACATCCCTGTCTCACGCCAGTCAGCGTTTGAATTTTCTCTGTCAATCTGCCATTGTGTACGACTTGTGCTGTAAATCCTTCATAGAACTTCCTGATGATGTTGATAATCTTTGTAGGAACACCGTAGTGTCTAAGCAGCTTCCACAAAGTTTCTCTGTGGATGCTGTCGAAGGCCTTTTGAAAGTCCACAAAGCATATGTATGCCGATGACTACCACTCTACTGACTGCTCGACAATGATTCGTAGTGTTGCAATGTGATCTGTGCAACTCCGACCCTTTCTAAATCCGGCTTGCTCATCTCTAAGCTTGGTGTCCAGTACACCTTTCATTCTGCTTAGTAGAACCCTGCATAGTACCTTGTTTGCAATACTTAGCGGCATAATGCCTCTCCAATTATCACAATAACTAAGGTTCCCTTTCTTTGACAATTTAATCAGTAGACCTGTTGTCCAGTCCTCTGGTAACTTCTCCTCCTTCCAGATCGCGTTAAGGAAGACATATAAGACGTTGACTGATATATCTCCTCCTGCCCTGATAGCCTCTGCCGGGATTTTATCAGGTCCAACAGCTTTACCGTACTTAACACACAGAACATTGCGAGTTTTGGTCTTTGTAATGTTCCCTGTGCGTATAGGTAGTTCTAGGCTTTCTACGAGGTCTGGAGGGTTTAATGGGTCTGGGCGGTTCAATACTTCTTCAAAAAGATCTTTCCAGCGCTTCAGCTCTTCATCCATGTTTTTAATTATTTTCCCTTGTATGTCTCTGATTGCCTTGTTCGTACTTTGTGATCTTCCACTCAGTTTTCTAGTGATGTTGTACAGTATCCCTAAAGCTCCTTTCATACGCTTTTGTTTAGTTTGGAGTTTTTTTTAGGTCAAACGTAGAAGTAAAGTGCCCCGAGCTACAATTGCATACGATATGTAAGGGTATATAAGATTGGAGCAGATTTGCGTTAACTGAAGAGGTGTAAGAAAGTGTCTGAGTTTAAAAAAGATACCAGTGTTTCATGCAATACCGGAACAAACAAATGATATGTGATATTTCCAGTTAAGTTTTTCATCAATAATTACTCCTAAGTATTTTATATTGTCCCTTTGTTCTAATGTAATGGTGTTTCCATCATTGTCTGGTTTTATTATCATGAAGTTAGTTTTTGAAAGATTTAGTGAGAGTTTATTGGTGTCACACCAACTTTTAACTTTGATTAGTTCTTGGTTTACAGTTTCTTCAACACCCAACCCTTCTCCATGACTGAAAGAGAGATGAGAACGATTGATTTTGTGAATTGTTTTAAAATACACAACCCAAGTTTACTACCTGAACCAACGTGAAATAATGGTTGTACTGAATGTTTGCTATGACACAACTGACAAGTTTTACATAAAGGAATTATTTAATTGTCGACCAGCACCAGACAACCTTGGAAAGCTTCTAACTACCATACTTTCCTACTGCATACTCTTACACAAAACTGAGATAATAGATGAAAAACACATTCAAATATCTTTACTGAAGATTTGGATTCAAGCTAAATGCTACAGCTGCCCATGGCTAATAAAACACAATAAAACATCTACAGATCTGCCCAAAAATAACAATTAAAAAAAGGATTTGTAATATTTGTAAAACACTTGCTATATGTACATGTAGAAATCTATTCAAAACTACACAATTGGAGAAACATTATAGAATATTGCCTAAATTTTGTCAAAATACAAGATGGATACTAATTAATGCAGTGAAAATCTATCAACCGGACTTTTATTAGTATTACACGCAATACCAATAATTTCACAAACTATGCAAATGAATTATTACACTGTAATAGTAGACATGTGTTCAAATCATAAAAACACTGTTTTCAAGTATCTGATTAAGGTTCTAATTTAAAAGTTACTAGAAATGATTTAAATTCTGGTTTAAAAAAACAATTACTTTGACAAGGAACTGAGTAAAGCCCATGCACTTTAACAGTCGGATTTCAAGAACAGCAAGAATTAAAACGTAGCCTGACGTACCTGAAATTATGGCCTCGCTGCAATGTAAGAGTTTGAAGTGTGAGAAAACTCTTGAAATGACCTCCAGTGAGGAAAATAATGCATGAAATTATCAACTCAAGTATACATAGCACAAACGTGCTGGTAGCTAACTTGATGCCACTATATTGGGCACTATGGACACGTTGGTAGCGGGCTTTACCCCTTTAAACTACCATCAGGCTCACTATTTTTATGGTAGTTTAAAGGGGTAAAG
>JANCMA020534169.1:0-10259 GCA_024336925.2 Zoanthus solanderi | reverse complement strand
AAAAAAGGAAATCATGATATCGTATACGGCCTACAAAAACATTTTAAACCTTGTACAGGAGGTACAAGAATATTCAATAATAAATCATCCTTGTCAGATATATTATATTGTTAAAATAGAGCATCCTTGCAATACAGATCATCTTGGTAATATGGATCCTCTTGCTAGCATATAGATCATGCTGGTGCTATAGATTATCTTGCTAATGTAAGAGCATTCTGGTAAAATGGATCATCCTATTAATATAGGTCATTTTGGTAATATTGATCATCCTGGTACTATAGTTTATTCTGTAAATATAGATCATCTTTGTAATATAGATAATCTTGTTAAATAGAGCATCTTGTTAAATAGAGCATCCTGGTTAGATAGAGGTTGTTTATCATTTATTTATTTTTTGCAGAATTTGACCAGTTCTTAGCTGAAAGAGCTGCGGCTGGAGGTCAGAGAACAGGTAGTGTGAAGGGTAATTCAAGGCCTCCTCAGCGACAAATGCAGATGGTCGATTCAAAGGCAGAGGAGGAACTCTTTGGTTTATAATAAACTGAAATGTTAATTTTTGATTTTAGTTTCGTTATCAAAAGCGAAAAATGTCACAAAATGAATTTTATTTGACTATTGTGTCTCCGCAGATACAAAATTAGTCAAAATATTCATCTTTAAGAGAACAAAAGGTAAAAGTATAGGTAACTTAATTTAAAGTTGACTCAAATACAAAGACAGATGCAGGACAAGCAAAAGTTCATGGTCTTGTTAAATTATCTACTTGGCACCTAAAAACCTGCTGAAGCAGTGGATGGGAAAATTGATGATGATGATGATGACTGATGATGACAATGATCATGATGATCATGATCATGATGGTGGTGATGACTGGTGATGACTAGTGATGATGATTATGATGGTGCTGATTGATGATGACGACGATGATGATGATAATTGATGATGATAAAGACGATTATGGTGATGATTATGGTGGTGATGATTGATGGTGATGATGATGATGATGATGATGATGATGACAACGACTACCAAAGATCATATTCCTTTAATAAGCTAGGAGGGTGGCTAAATCCCAGATTCTGCTATGGAAATGGTGGTGGCTTTTCCTTAAAATTAATCTCGATCCAAGAACCTCTTTGGCAATAATTCAATAACTAAGGACAAATTTTAATTCATTATCAAAAGTAATAAGCTAATATTTACGCTGAAAAGTGTTATCAGGATGATAACATTTCAATCTCACACAGTATCATACCTTAGAACTCTAATTAGCAAACAAGATGTTATTATTTAAGTAACAAATCATTTAATCTGGCTGATGAGATTCGAGACTGAAGATCACCTGCCGCAATGGTTTGCTTTTTTTTATTATTGCCGTTTTGTTTTTGGTGCAATTTTGAAATCAAGTCTTGCTCTTTAATGTAAAGGTACAAGAAAAGTATTTATGAAAAAAAGTTATTCGGCAGTGTTGTAAACGGATTGTGTGAATCAACTTAAACATTCCTAAGTTGTTGACTTTCATGGACCACGAAATTATTCCGAAACACTTGGTGCATTATGGTTAGTGATCGTCAGCCTTTAAGCTCGTAGAGGTAATTTACTTACACTCGTGTCGAATATGGCAAGTTATGCCATAGTAGGCCAATAGGACACGATTCCCATTCATAATACTTTGCAGCTATTGGGGAAATGATGAAAGCGCATTATTAACAGTAGCCTTAAATTAAACAGATCTTTTTCCTCGTTCAAATTAAAAGATTTCGTAAAAAAACGCGATACGGACTAGATTGAATGCAAACAAAAGAGAGACGAAACCGCAAAAAGGTCTTTCATCCTGATTTTTATTAAATTTCTTTTAGCATATTTCATTGAATTTTGGTTACATCGTGTTAAGCCATCGAACCGCTAGTTGTTTTCTTACATGAAATTAATGTATTTTGAAATAATTAGCGCCACTGTCGTCAAATCTTGAAGTCTCCAATCTTTGCCAATTCTCGATATGTTAGGCAGCTTTGCAAATCAAGAACAATTCCGTTTTCCTGTTTTCAAAAGTTCTTTTCAAAAGTTATTAAGGTAAGAATGATATGCAAACTAGCATGGGTGATGATGTCATACTCTCAGCTTGATAAATGTCTTAATATTTAGAAAGGTATGCCTCTAAAACTATTAAGTGGAGAGTTGTAAAACTTGGCAGGATGAACACTTGACTTGTACAGATTGATGTGACCTGTCAATCAGCACTGCCATGGTAACCTTCTTGTTTCCAGGCTACCCAGACAATTTTAATATTTCTAAAATTTTCTCGCCCAGATTTAAAAAGTGACAAATTTGCTTGTTACTAACAGCAAGCTACTTCTAATTGAGATGAGAGAACAAGGCAATGTAGGTGGCAGTTGATTTATCCAAAAGATATAGCACATTCTAGAATTTTGGTTAGGGGTGGTCTGAAACCAAGGCTGTTGCCATGGCAACCAATTAGTGTAAACAAAATTACGAGGAAGAGGAAATTCTATAACCATGGCACGTTTGATGGATTTAGTGCAAAACCAACAAAAATATAGACCATCAAATAATCACCACTTGATTTGTTGAGAATATGAAGTCGTCAATTCATGCTTTGAAGCAATGGTGGCCAAATTTTAGACCCTAATATCTTTGGAACCAAAAAATATTTTTTAAAAGGGAAAAAAGCATATTTCTTCTGAGTCTTAACACTTTCAAATAAGCCTGAAAGGAAAGAAATTTGAAACTTGATAATCGTGGCACTTTAAGCTAACTAAAAGCAACTACAGGAACAGTTACTACCGCGGGTATGAAAGTTTTCAGTGTTTCTGATTTTTGTTATTCCGTTCTATACCATTAATCATATTTCAGTTTCAGTATCGCATGAGATTTACTAAAACTGTAAGAGGTTAAATTTGATTTGCTTACACCGTTCACACGAAGACTTGCAGCGTATTCCTCGAAAGTGTGTTGAAAACCCTAATGAACAAGTTACTTGATTCTGAAGAGGAGTGCAGCTTTCGTGTAACATGAATGCAAAATTAGGTAACACCGGTGCAAACCTGGAAGTTGTAACACCAGAGCAGATAGCCTAGTTTCGAATGGTTTGTGCGTGAAAGCCTGGTAACTATTTTAGAGCATCAGGACGAGGCTAAGGGGAATAAAGACACGGCAAAGCCGCTTATTTTGAAAGCAAAACAGATGAAAATGAAGTATTGTAAGGTTTCAGTATATTGAATATTGCTATCAAACAAGTTAAAGTTGGAAGTGCTGTATAAAATTTTACGGACTCGTCATTCTTTAACACGTTATCCGTGAAAAGTTAGCGTTTAATGGCTGCCTTGTTGACTTTGTTTCGAAGTATTTTATTTTCAGTTCTCAATCTGGCTATATTTTTAACAAGTTCCTCCATTTCTAGTTGATCAATAACCGTTTGGCAGGAAACAGATACAGACTTTTTTACCGTCTTTATGTTTTTTTTCAGTTGGCGAAGAGCTGACGTTGTTTTCCTTACACGGAAAAATATAGTCGTGATCCTTCAAAGCGACATCAGACGACACACGGGTACTTTTCGCGGGAAACTTCAGATTGCCTTCATCCCTTAAATTTCTTTTTCCTCTAATTCGTTTTTCTCCTTCACTTGGACCAGTTGGAACAATTCGAAACTAGGCTATTACAAAGTGATTATGAGTGGCTTAGGAACAATAGAATTCATCCAGAGCCAATCAAATTAGAGTAGTTTCCATAGTAACAATTTGGCGAACAATTTAAATTTAAACACGGAGAAAGTAAACAAAGTTTGTTTTTTCAAATGAAACAACAATTGAACAACTTAAAAATCGTCCAAAGAACCCGAACACGACTAAGCACGTTTTGGCTTAATGTGTGGAAAATATGGTGGAACACGAGCTAGCCGAACTAAACAATGTACTCGAACAGTTTTAAGCTGAAAACTTTGAAAGAAGTCCTCATATATCCTCGAGTTTACAGTTAAATGAATTTGCCTATTTTGCTCTTTTGAAAGTCTTGATATTTATTTTAACTGAGCGTTAGCCAATCACAAAATAAAAAGACGCGCACCGTAGAATTAATGTGAATCTATGTCCTTTTTTCATGTATGTTATTAATAACTAATCACATGATTTTTCTCGCACAATTTGGAATAATTAAGTACTCTTAATTGTTTCAGGCAACAAATTGCGTTCGTTTTTATTACAGCCTCGTGTTATTTTGGTTCGCCTTTGAAAAATTTTTATAAAATAATTTGGATAGTACGTGCCTTTTGATTGGGTCTACAAGTGTGTTTTCATAGCACTATGAAGCACGAAAATGACGTCAGGAATATGGTTTACTGTCTCCGGGTCGTGAGAATTTACAGTAAGCGCTTCGTATATCGTCTTTCTCTTTGTTAAGACTGAAAATAAAGATTATATAAAATATATATGTTTCCGTACCTCCATAGCCTGTTGAAAACCTCGGCAAAGTTTGTGACAATTCTCGAGCAGGTGGAAACCCTCTGCTCTCAAATTCTCCCAAACGTTCGCCTTGGTTTTCACCAGGCTATGAAGGCGTGGAGAACATGTTTTATTTCTTAAACGCATGCTTATTTATTCCAAATGGCATTCGAAATCATGTGATTGACTATACTAATAACATAACAATTTTAACTTTGATTGGCTGAGAGCAGTGCAAAAAAGAGCTTATTTAGTGCAAAATTAGTTAATTCAGTGCATATTACTACATAATTGTCGTTTTTGATTGGACATATTAAACAAAAGGGTTTGGTAAGAACCAATCAGATCTTTTGTTATGGTGGCGTGATGCTTGAAGTTCAATGTTTTTAGTTTTGCCGACATAGTTTTGCCTGTGTGTACAACAGAAGTTGCTTTGTAATTTTATGTATTTTTGATACTTTATAAAAAAGCCACTTGTGCAAGTTATCTCCAAGTTTAGTTTGAACACCTTATACAAGAAGTTGTTGTTAAAAAACATGTTAATAAGGAACTGCTGACGTTAATGATATTACTGCCCGTTGCATCCTTTGTCGTTGTCGTAATATTTTGGTCGTTGCGTGAAACTCTTATTTCACGTTTTGTCATAAACGTTTTTTGCCAAGCAGGATACTTAAACAAGGTCCATCGCTGGACACTGTGACAGAACAAACAACCTTAATTTCAGGTTTGTTTCTCAACTTTCTTGATTAAAAGTTTCTTGTTTTGAAAAAAACACGAGCATCGCTTTTCTGTTTCAGTATAAAAGCTCACGCAAAACTGGAAAAATGAAAGGTAGTGTCTAGTGACATAATGGTAGACCTGATCCTAGATACACTGATTTGCCTACTGCTTTTTTATTGACAGCGGCCTGGTCGAGGTCTGTGTTCAAACCCTTACTCCGCCAAGCGTTGGACAATTGAGCGAGCACCCTTTCGCAAAAAGTTGACTCGGCTTTCTATCCCTATTAGATCAGTAAAGTGAGTAACAGATTTTGCGTGGGACATAAACTATGATGGATTCGTACTGTTGGCATAATTAATTGAAAATTCAGCTTCTAAAGAAGCTTTCAAGCAAAGCCGATGGTCAGATAGGTAATTTGCAGACGACTCAAATAAAGAACGGGTTATTGTACGTTGTAGAGACGCCCTATTGGATGGGTTCTGTGCTGCCTTGTCACGTCTCTTCCACTTAAATCGCCGGTTGAACTTACCTAATTAGGCGCGTAAAAGGGTAATTATTCGCTCCATTTTTAGCAAAACAAATAAACTGTTCTTGATATGGACATGTTTTAAAGTGGAGCGTAACATTTCTCTTATTATATTGCGTTTCTCGCTTTGATAAGTGAAAAGATGTCACTGCTTATATTTACCGGTCACCAAACAAACCATTGTAGAATAGGTAAGAGATTCTACTACCATTTGTACGGTGTATTAATTTATGTTTTGTCGTCGGTGATGTAAGGCAGTTTCTATTCAACAAGAAACAACAAGCTTCAGCAAGAACAATAATATATATTTCCGAGTTTTTTCCTCTTATTTTGTTTTACCATTAGTCAGTTTTCTAGTCAAACAATACAATCAGCAATACAGATATTTCTCTTTGACAACATTGAGTAAACTTGTAGGAACTCCGTGAGTTTATGGCAATTCTAAAATTTCATCTCTTCTCTCACTGAACTGCTTGCAGCCACGACTGAAAATCTAACCCTATAGGGAAGGGTTAGGTAAGTTGAAAGAAAGTAAGGCTCCTGTTATAAATGCGCGGAACTACAGTGTTTCAGCATTTCCTCAAGTATATGTCGAGATGCGAGTTCGTTTATTTACTTTGTAGATCCGGAAATTACGTTTAGTTTCAAGCGCCCAACGCGTGCGGAGGTTGGGACTGAGAGTGAGAGAGAGGACTGGAGAGAGTGTGAAGGAAGATTGGAGCAATAAAGTTCTGTTAGTTTGTGCAAAGATTGTGAATTGTTATTATTCTTACCGTGAGCATTATTGTTGGGCGGACAATTCCCGACACCATATTAAATTAATTGTTTTCATCCCGTGGACGCTATCTATCATCTGATAGACAGTGAGTACGGTAACCAATCAGATTGCAGTATTTGCGATAGATAGTGAGTAGATTTCTACTATAGTATGTTAGAAAACTCTTATCAAACGGAACTCCAAGCTTTCACGTCCCTAAACCATACACTTAAATCAGACAAAAAAACTGTGATCGAAACTTACTGGGTGAGATTTAACTTAGCAAATATAGTGCTAGTATACTCTAGCACTTTGTCCACATAATCCACACGCTCAGGGTAGCATTTCAGAGCCAAGTTGATCAATGACACCTGCAGTGCAACAATGTCTTCTGCAGGCATGTCAGTGCGGGCCTGCACAAAACAATACTTATGTTAGTAACAGTGTATATGTCTTGTTGCATCTTTCTTTTTTTTTGCCCTGTGGCAGCAGTTACATTTTTGACTTCAAATTAAGCTTAATAATCAAAGGTTCTATGAGCCACCACATGGATGGATCTATTATATACTGAAATGAAACATGCTGATCATGTTACAATGAATGATGAATCACTGATGAAGCAGCAGTAAGGTGCTTATTGAGGAATATTTATAATCATTCAAACAGATTTGCAGTACTTACTACACTAACCAGTGGAATTGCTACCATATGTACAATTAAGACTGGCCGCCTTACAGCAATAGGAATGTCTTCGACATTTTACCAGAAAAATTTGAATCAATTTTAAACATTTTTGTATTTATATGGTGGACTTAATGTAAGAATATAACTTAAAACTGAATATCGGTAACTAACATCAACTAAAATAACTCTGGTATACCTAATACTTTGTGAAATACAAAAATTGCTTTTAATATAGAGTACAGGTAGCAGCAAAACTAGGAACAATTCTAATTTCAACTTTCAAGAAAATAAAGTTAGGAATAGTAACTGTTAATAGGGTGCCCTAAAAATCGAAAATTCGTGTTTTGTGTTGTAGTTTTACTAGTCAACAAGAGAACATAATTTCTTAAGTGAAGATCCATGACTAGCTGAAATCATAAAACAGAGAAAAGGAGATAATACTGGAAAATATATATTGTTCGGATGCGATGTTCGACTACTGGCAAAATGAACGAAAAAATTGTGTGAATCGATCTATTTTAGATTCACCCACAAGGCTAAACCAGTCGATTAATTTGCTGAAACAGTTGCGGTACTTTCGCTCAGTGTTCCGAATCATTCCAGTTTTGTCGTTGGCAATGTGCTATTGCCTTTTGGATTGGAACATAGTTTTCCAGCTTTAAACGGCTATTTAAAATCTCATCGCTCCTTGAGTTCATACAAAAAACTCTTGCTAGACCCAGTTTCCTGTAGAACCCAGTCTCAAACTTACTGTACAAGGCATGCACAAGAAAATGTCGGCCCATTTGTTTTATGTTTGCATGACTTTCTCTGCTTTTTCCAAACAGTTTGGTTTGGCTTGGAAGAATATCTGTCTACACATATGTTTTGCGCTAGCCACAGGCTATGGCGTTACGTGATGCTCTCCTTTGATGACAAGCAGACTGGAGTCCCACATTGAATATTGCTCTATAAATACGAGATGAAAAATGCCTCCATGACGAAATTTAGCATTTTGCTACCAAATCAGTGACGAGATATTGCCACGGTTATGCTCTGATTACCCCATATAAATCCTTTTAAAATTGGCTTGGTTCCTAGCGTTAAGAACCAAGCCATTTTTAGAAGGATTTGTATGGAGTTATTAGAGCATAACCGTGGTAATATCTCGCCGACTATTTGCACCAACATGCTGATTTTTGGCAAAGATACACTTTTAGTCTTGATCTCTCGGCTGATCTCAACAAATCCCATAAGTTAACAAATTTTGATTTTTGTGACGTCACACCTATCCACTCTAATGACTCACCTTTCTTTACTGTGCCCTTCATGGGATATCGCAGTCCATTTATTTGCCAGCCATTACTTAAAAACTAACATGATAAAGTTCTGATCATATTATGTAATGGATACGCCATTTCAAAACAACTTGCTTTTTTGCATGCCTTACTCAAGACCAGCTAGATAAATGCTAGGTGATCTGGCTTAGTAGTCAAACCAGCGGCCCACGTGACTATTGCGTTTAAATCCATTCCAGAAGTTTATGTCTATCATTGCGTACAGCCATTTTGAGAAGTATCTACGGTTTTAACTTATAAGTTCAGCAGTATGGTTATTAAACAAAGACCTTTAGTTTGCCAATTACCCAAGTAATAATTTTCAAAAGTAACACTTTCATTTTTTCCTTTCAAAGTTGAGGAAATGATAATAGAGAGATTGAAATTCAACAGGTTGTTTCAATTATTTATGTCATACACGAGATTATCAGCCATGTGATGACAGATTTGTGTCACCACAAATTATTTAGTAAAAAAACTCTTTCGGATACATGCATATTATTGGCTAAAACAAAATTGCACCTGAATAACTGTGGAAACTTGTTCAGACATGATATCAAATAACTTCAGGTCCTTCGGAATACCCCCATCCTCTCGGTTAGCAAACAATGCTAGCCTGTCCACCAACGCAATGATGATGTTCTTCACGTTGACACTCTGATGAAGATCAGCACAAGCACGTAGGAATGTATTCAGAGTCTGAAGATGAAACTCATCAGGAAACACCTAGTAAAAAGAAAAAAAATGACAAATGTACAAAATTGAATTTATTGCAGTCATCACACGAAACAAATATGTTTTGAAAAACAAACGCAACTTGCTTTTAAGTCCTTACGGAATATTACAAACAACTTCCAAACATTACCACAAAAAAATCAGGCTTTCTATAAGATGTGGAACAAGACAAAAATTAATATTTTGATGAAGCTGGTTCCTTATCGTTCAGATGGTTTAGATATATTTCGTACTGCTTAAAAATAAAATGATGAGGTTTCATGGCAATTAGGTATACAAGAACTGCTGTCTGGTTAATCTAGCTGGTAAGGTGCCGGTCTATCGTGCTGGAGGTTAGGGTTTGATTCCCGACCGGACCAACACTCAGGGTCTTAAAATTGAGGAGAAGGTGCTGCCTTTGCTCTAATATCTGCAAATGGTTAGACCTTTCATCTTCTCAGATAAGGGCATTAAACCGTAGGCCACTGGAGACATAATTTTATCTGTGTCTATGTGTGTGTGTGTGTGCTTCATGTGAAAGGTCTCTGTCCACCTTAGAGTGATAAAGATGGTGATCCTAATTAATAGGCCTTTGGCCAGCTAAATAAACTCATTATTACTATTATTATTATTATTATTATTATTATTATTATTATTATTAACTTATTATACAGAATATTTATAAGTAATTTGGAAATGTACATATACACACAGAGCACACTGTAGAAACTGTTATTATTCTGACAAAGGACTAAAAACACAAATACAAACTCTTTATACTACTTTAAGGGGCAATCTTAAACATTTTAACAAGGAGCTTTTAGAAGCACTGACACAGTTTTTAATGATCATATGAAAGGAAAATACTAATTTTTTCTGTTTGCAAGTTTCCTGTCATTTCTTTTCTACACCCTTTTTTAATTCTGCCTTCATCTTCTTCCAAGTTGGTTTCCACTATTATTATTATTATTATTATTATTATTATTATTGTTGTTGTTGTTGAACATTGTTGTTATTGTTGTGCAGGCATAAATGAAATAAAACTTGATAACTTCAATAATTTTATTTTTCCTAATGCCGAC
>JANCMA020534060.1:0-10259 GCA_024336925.2 Zoanthus solanderi | reverse complement strand
ACCCGTTGCTTATCTTTGCTGTTTTCTGCTGTTGCTTATCTCTGTTGTTTTCTAAGTCCTTTACCGAGTTTTGTTGCCTACTGGACCCGCTGCTTATCTTTGCTGTTTTCTGCTGCTGCTTATCTCTGTTGTTTTCTAAGTCCTTTACCGAGTTTTGTTGCCTACTGGACCCGTTGCTTATCTTTGCTGTTTTCTGCTGTTGCTTATCTCTGTTGTTTTCTAAGTCCTTTACCGAGTTTTGTTGCTTATTGGAGCCGTTGCTTATCTCTGCTGTTTTCTGCTGCTGCTTATCTCTGTTGTTTTCTAAGTCCTTTACCGTGTTTTGTTGCCTACTGGACCCGTTGCTTATCTCTGCTGTTGCTTATCTCTGTTGTTTTCTAAGTCCTTTACCGAGTTTTATTGCTTATTGGAGCCGTTGCTTATCTCTGCTGTTTTCTGCTGCTGCTTATCTCTGTTGTTTTCTAAATCCTTTACCGTGTTTTGTTGCCTACTGGACCCGTTGGCGTTGCTTATCTCTGCTGTTTTCTGCTGTTGCTTATCTCTGTTGTTTTCTAAATCCTTTACCGGGTTTTGTTGCTTATTGGAGCCGTTGCTTACTTATCTCTGCTGGTTTCTTGTAGTTTCAAGCAGAAACTACAGAACATTTTGGGAAATATCGTAGAATGTTTTGCCTTTTGAGCAGAAATTACTGAACGTTTTGGGAACTATCCTGCGATGGATAAGACTATTATCTGCTGGTTTCTGTAGTTTTGGGCAGATGATAGTCTTAAACTTTGCCTGGATGTGACACTTATCCATCGCAGGATACTACCTTGGAAAGTTAGCTTTGGCGGGAGAGAAAATCCCACAAAATGTTCAAATCTTGGCAAAGCCGGGAATCGAGCCTGGGACCTTGTAACTAGAAGGTAGAGATCTTATCAACTACACCAACCAATCACACCGCCTAATTTACACCATAAAATAATATATTTGTTACAAAAGAGTTGTTTCAACATGAATTGATATGTTTAATTTTTAACAAAAATTCCACAAACGCGTGTGGGATATGAGGTCATAGTTAATTTCACCTCGTACCCAGTAAGGCGAGTAGAATAATTGTTTTATTTTGAAACTTAATTAACTCCAGCGAAAGTTGTCATTTATCAGAATGTACACCCAAGTGACTTACCGGGCATTTTGACCAACACATCAACACACGTTGAAATTTTCGCACCTTTCAAACAAGTAAGAATTTGGTTTTTTTGTGTACAACCGCAGCACTTTGCGACCGATTTGGTCGGTTTTCCGTTTGATTTTCGCAATGGAGTTGAAATTTTTGTTAGATTTATAGAGTACCGGATTCACAATTATTGAAAGTTGCAAGATCGCCTTTTGTTGACAAAATGGCAATGTTCTTTTAATCGAGCAACCTTGTCGACGTGTGAAAACACATCAGTTTATAGTTTTGAATTATTGAACTTACCTTTTCCAGAGGGACTGCCGTGTAGTTCTAAAACAAGGTAGGATATTAGATTTTCTTTTACGGTTCGAGTTTCAGCTTTTTACAAATTTTATTTAATGCTTTGCTATTTGCTGCTAAAAATATTCTCTTAGCGTTATTCGCTTTAAAATAATTCTGTTCAATTTATTGTAATGCTTTTAGTTATTGTAGTTCAGGATTCTTTAAACAGGTTTTTATTTTAGGGCTAATGAGTCTTTCTGAAAACGTATAAACACAGCTGTCTCCAAGTTGTGAGAATTTACAGTTTCAAGAAAGAAATAAAGCTATACATAGGCGTTTCGTACATTAGAAGGGGAAGGTAGGTTATGGCCGACTTTTTGATAAACTGCCGGTCCCCGGCCGGTACTTTTAAAAAGATTTCTAAGTGTATTTTATTTACATTATGCTAAAGATACGCTAACATAGCACACTAAAATACAATGCACTTTTTTTCGCTTGTTATAGATTTCGAATAGCTTTTGTATGGAACGAATGGACATTAAATCCGAAAGCAGATATGTTTTTAAATATAGTTATAAAAGTGATGTTTTGTATCGTGCATTACAGCATAATGTTGCGTTTTCAAAGAATAAGTTACCCTATTCTTATTCCGAACCCATGGACGTAGCTAGGATTTTTTCAGTGGGGGAGGGGGGGCAAGTCCACTCAGACCTTAAGAGAGCACTAATAACCTAACAAAAAATACTGTATTTCTTTGATACGCGTCCATGCACCGGGGTACTACGTATGGAAAAAAAGTATTGTAGATAACTTAATTCCTATCAAGTTCTATCGCTCGGTTTTTACTCTCCAGTTGATTTGTCTACTTTATCTCAAAATGCTACTGAAAAATTATTGGGGGGTCAGCGGCCCCATCTGCCCCCCTAGCTACGGCCGTGGAACCTCGCTTCCTTTTGTTACCACTTCTCGTTAAAGGGTAACCACGCTTATTTTGAAGTTAACCTTTTATAAAAGATGCCTTTTCAGGTTTCAGGAAAAACATGTTATCTGGCTTGAATTTTTTCTTGTCGTCGAAACAAGCGCTTAAACTAGCCATGGGATCCGCCATATCTAATGTTGTCATGTGATCGATTTTCTGTGACGTAACTGTTGACAGAGTTTTGGGAACTCTGCATGTAGCTGCTGTCAGGTTTATATAATGGCGCTTTCTGTGAAATCCGTTCCATAAGAAAAGGCTGTGAAAGCCCCTCTGACTCCAGTGATTCTCGCTCAGAACCACAAAACTCATTGTTTTGTAATTACTTGCACGTTTTTCGGGCAGCGTACTAACACTCATCACGGCCAATGTAGTTGAATAAAATATACCGTCGGGGATCGTTTAAACAATTTGCGACAAGTACCCAAATAAGAAGGAAAATACTGTGGATTTGAAGATGGAAGAATATAAAACACACACCTAGTTTTATCAATCAGAAACGTTTAATACTTCTCCTTCGCAAGCAATATGGCATATATCCCGTCTATTTTTTCTGAAGTTTAAAAAGCTTGCTTCGATGGCTAGAAGAAATCTGAATCAAAGTTACTTCAAAATAAGCGTATAGAATTTTTTGATTCTGAACCCCAACCATTAAAAAAACACTTCCATAAAACATCCGAGGGTATCAAACGGTTTAACCCCTAAAAACCAACTGAACAACTTCCAACTTCATTACTGTGTGAGCGAAAGTGACGTATAGTAACGGCTAAGCGACACAGTCGCAATTGCATTGCTGGATTCTTTAAGAGTATTTACACAAGGATAATCGTTTCTAAATTGAAGAAGAAAATACCACGGTGATCCAAACTTAAAAGGTGTACTTCGTTCAGGTAGAAACACTGAGCTACCAAAGTAATCCAGACTCAAAATGTATGAATTATTGGAAGAGAAACTTGAGCGACCGTGATGATCCAAACTCAAAATGTACGCATCATTGAAGAAGAAACTTCAGCAACCGCGGTGATCCAAACTCAAAATGTATCATTGAAGAAGAAACTTGAGCAGCGCGGTGATCCAAACTCAAAATGTTTTAATCATTGAAGAAGAAACTTGAGCAGCCGCAGTGATCCAAACTCAAAATGTTTGTATCATTGAAGTAAAAAGCCGGAGCATTTACGGTGATCAAACTTCAAAATGTATTCTTCTTTGAAACATAAGTGCTCACTGTGCACAAAGGCGATCCAAACATCAAATTTATGCCAAATTGAGGAAGAAACCCCGAGCTACCAGGGTGCTCCAAACTCTAAGCTAGACTTTTCAACTGGTACGGCAGCATGGCGCTTCTTTCTTCGAACACACCTAGGGCACAACTTGTCAAGCAGGCAGCCTTTGTGAAAAACCGCTTTGCACGTTTTGCACTGGTGATAAATATACATTTATTAATACCAAAAAGGATAGATTTAGCTATTTAGAAAAGGAGACAACTCAAAACATTACGTTCAATCTTAGACCCATACTACTCCAACCTCTCCAATATCAGATTATAGTCTCATCCAAAAATACACTCTCTAAAGCCAGAATAATTCCACCGTAACCTCACTCTTTTCTAACCTCTCCTATAATAGCATTTAGTAAACGTTTTATCACTTAGGTGATTATAAAGTTTCCGGTTCTCTCATTGGTGGAGGCTCACGTATTATGCCGGCTATAATCTCCCGACGCGAGGTGATTAAAGCCAGTGTAAAAAAAAAGTTTCAAAATTGCCTATTGTTTAGTGGATTATGGCTATTTTCTCTCTCTGATAATCAACTAAGTAATTTTACTAAAACAATTCGCCTCAGGCTCAGAGAATATTTGATATTCACTTTCTTCGGCGAATAATTGTTAAATAGTCCCATCCTAAAATCACTCTACTCTAAACTCTTCAACATTAGTATCATTTCATCCGACTCTATGATATCTACTATGCGATAAACCCCGCAAGTACGAGAATAGCCTTTTTTTTCTTCTGATAAGTGCGCTGGAAAGAAAGAAATTTATTATTAAACTTGATTCAACCAAGCGATTTTCTCATGGACTACTATAGGCGCATCCTAGCCCTAGCTATCTTACTTTATTTTCTCCAATACGAGAATAGCACCATCCTACTTTACAATGAACAAACAATCACCTGGGATGTGGTTTTCACTTCAAACGGATAAATTATTTTGGGGTCATTACAGACCTCACAGATGAAACCTTTCTGGCAGCACAACTGTGGAGTAAAAGGATGAAGGAATCAACATAAATAACAGTCAACATAAATAAACTATAGTCAACTGTTAGACCATCTATTAATTTGTAAAGCCCTTACAGCATCGGATAAGAGCTATATAGTTTGACATTCTTATTATTTTAAATATTATTATACAATAGCCCAAAGCACCAATTATAGACTACTTCTAGCATTTTTTGCTCAACTATGCTTCTTAATGAATTATAATTACAAAACTAAAACAGTTTTCCACGGCTATTAAAAGAGATTTCCAAGGAAAAGTGAATACTAATTTTCTTTCTTGGTGAAACCAATAATATCAAACAAAAACAATCGTATAACTTTTACTCTATAGCTTTATGAATATTTAAGGTTAAAATAGCGTATTTGAAAACATAAAAACATAATACAACAAATGTATTTTCTTTAGTTTTGTGGGAATACAGTTATAAATAATAATTCTATTATTTTAAAACATTTAATACCACTCTTGATAGAGGTCTTTTATAGTCACGTTTCATTTTATCAACCTCAGAATGCAAACCTGATTCAACTTGTGCGCAAGGTTCATATAAACATCCAGCGCTGGACCGCATAAAAAAACCTGCGTCAGCTTCGATATTTCTTTCCACAAAAATTGGCATATTACCCTCAGCGGGACTCGAACCCATGTTTCTATGTTTCCTAGTCAGGTATGCTAACCACTACACCATCAGGGACCACAACGCTGGTAACGTAGCAGATTACTGAAGTGTTGAGGCTATTGGCGTGAGGATCCCACGAGACCAATAATTTCTTCATTTGAGAATGTATCCGCCTTACAACAATCTCGCAACACAGCTTTTGTATATCTCGCAATTCGTTTGGTGTAATCTTTCCCAGCCTCAAAATACCCGTGCTTTAGTTAAGATATAGACATTTTTGAACATTGAAAAAAAAAACAAAAAAACAAAAATAAAATGTTAACCGAAACAGGGAAAGTGAAGTTCTTTTGAATGCAGACAGAAAATTATTAAAAATTGCGACCATTTATAAAATAATCATACTTTATAACAGTTGCAATTGGTATTAAAAGTACGATTGTATGGCAGACTTACGATGAATTTCAACAATTACATGATAAATAGTTCTGCCGAATCAAGACTGTTAAACTCAAATGGAAAATTGTGGTTTATTTGTTGAAATTTACCGTTGCTTTGCAGTAACTTACGAACCTTGCATTTATAGACGTGTTTTGTGCAGTGCGAGACAATTTTCTTGAGGTGATGAGCGAGCTGTCCAGATTGGACCTGAACCAGATCCTGAGAAAAAAAAAATTGATAATCAATTTTTGTTCTTCTCGCTCAACAGCTGGATCCACAAATCATAACTGGTCTTCTCATCTGTAATCTGAAAAAACACGTAAAGTAACAAACATTTGTGCTGAGAGAGAATTCCGCACAGGACTTGCAAGGTGTATAGTATAACCAAGACCTGAGATATGTATACATAGTCTATGTTTCTTTTCATACCGAAGTAAACAAATACAACAGCAACATGGTAAATAACTCAAGTGCAAATCCATCAAATGCGATGATTGAAAGCTGCGTCGGTGTTTCTAAAGAAGCAGTTGTAGAAATTATTTCTAAAATGAACACCGTCGAAAAACCAACAGGACACTGACGTTTCGGACGCTAATCCTTCCACGCCGACGAGGGACTAAAGTCCAAAATGTCAGTGTTTTGTTTTCTTTTTCGACGGAGTTCATCTTGAAAATACTTTCTACAACTGCATATTCATCAGACACACCTCGCATAAAAACAAATCAAATTTGTTGCTATGGTCAGAACAAGAACTTGAAGTTTGGAAGATTTTTGAGAGAATTAGAAAATCTGTCTAGAACCAGAACGAACGAAGTTGTCCATACACCACAGTGGTCTGATGATCTTGTTCTTTATAACAATCGCTACAACAGGAATATTGCTTACCAATAAAGAATACTGATGAATATCGTCCCAAAGGTATTCCCGAGGCCAGATTCTACAAACATGAAATTACGTTAATTATCGTTAGTAAAACAGTACTGGATTATTTAAATGCTTTACATATAATAAAAGTTTAGCTTAAAGAGAGGGTAAAGGAAACCTTAGTTAACTTATCAATAACATAGCTTCACCGATAGAATTTCCACGACTCAAGATCATAAATGAATTTTACCCTGAATTTTGCATAGATGTCGGCACACACTTTTTTGACCTCATCTGACGGCAAAATCAATGTATCGATTGGTAAAAAAGAGCGCTTAGTGGCCTTACCAACAAATTGTTATTCAGTATTAGAAATTTCATTATTCTCATTACTATTATTATTATCCGCTGTTACTAAATCACTCATGTTTTATCTTGGGAGACAATCTATCGATTTTATTATTTTTTGACAGAAACATCAATAACTAATCACTTCATTGTAAATTCCGAATTGGTAATTTCCAAGACGTGTTTTGAAATGTGTAACGCACCTTCTCCTAACGTCATCTGCAATTGAATCCTTACAGGTGAAAAGGTAACCTTTTAGATGCTGCAACTGAATCCTTAACCACTGCAACAAAACGATACACTCGTCATATTGGAAAGAATTCGCCTGTTTTCTACCTTAAACGGTATCATTTTAATTTGATGGCCAAGATCGCTAACGAAAGGTCAATTTCAATGACGTCCCTCCACTATAGTGGATCATTCTAAATTATAAAGCAGACTTAAAAGGATCGCTTTAATGTTTCACTTCAAGCATAAAATATTTTATAAAAAATTACATTTTGCGCAACGAATCTCGACCAACAGAGATAATTTGAATTCATAAACATATATTTCAAGGGAGGGGGAAGGTATTTTGGATTGGGGCGCACATTTAGTCCAGTCAAACTACTGTCACAATCGAATAGCTTACATCATCATCCAAATTTTCGGATGATGATGTTTTCATTTTTTTGGGATCCCGAGAGTGTCCTGATGTGACAAGTGATATAGCCTGAGCTGACAGGAAAGTGATGCTTGTGGAGTGCTAGCGATGGTTTAGAAATGATTTTAAAGGCCGAGTTGTTCAAAAATAGCACTATAAACCCACGGTTAACTTTTTAACCCAAGGTCATGTCCTGGGGACGGACTTAAGCTGTAAGTTTGGGATTAACAAGTTGTATCCTTCAAAAATCCAAACAGTATTCTAAAAGAATCGTTTACCATTTCTTAAAGAAGAAACTGCTCCTTGAATTTTTGCTTAAGCCAGGTTTAAAGTTAACCAGCTTTTGCACAACCCAGCCATGACTGCTATTTATTGAATGACTTTCTACTTAGTTCGTCTTGGTCAATAATAGCTCTGATGGAAGTAAGAGATCGTCCCGTTTCCTTGCAGAAGCATAAAATTTCCTCAGACAGTTACTCAGCTCCACGTAATAGTTGTTTTAAATTGGCAAACTTTTATTTAATCCTTTGTCAGCTTCTTAGTGTTAGGAGAAGTATTCTTTTGTAAGTGCCATATTTTTGCTTCAGAAAAGGTTGCTAACTACAAGTTTATACTCGGTAGTTAACCATTTAGTTTTTCAAACCTATCCACCTGGTGGGAGGTTAATAACGTCCAATACCCTCATTTATCGAAGCCATAAGAATACGTGACCGATTTTGTATATGCTAATACCCTCTACATCTATCATAAATAGGCAGTTAAGACCAGCTGTTTTGCCCGTATTGTGCTCCGTCAGCACTGGAGATAATCAGGTATATTTAACTAGTAGTAATCATGGATTAGTAAAGCAAGCTTTACTTCGTGCAAAATCTTGCTCAAATTTCGCCACTGAGTAGAATATAGTAAATGATCAGCAAAGCTCGATAACAGTTTTTACAATAAATTTGTGTGCAAATACTTCGCCACTACCTGCTCTTCTAACGCTAGATCAATCGCTACAATTCCACGAGCTGAACTTAGAAATTAATTCATTGCATAATCTTGCTTTAAACTTGCCATCGAATCCGACACGAAAATCTACGAGCAAACATATCACTGCATAACTTATTGATGTTATGATAATATCCCTTCCATAATTTTGAGTGCTCAACAGTTTTAAAAGCAAACTAACGAAACAATTAACAAGGACGTCGACAAAACGTCACTGATCAACACGCCGTACGAAAATCGCTTAGACTAAAATAACATCAGTTTCAGCATCGAGCCTGAGCCCAACTAATGGCATGTGGCTAAAATGATAAAACTCCTGAGTAGCAAATCATCATCACCATCATCATCCATCATCACCATCATCACCATCATCATCCATCATCATCATCATCATCACCATCATCCATCATTATCATCATTATCATCCATCATCATCCATCATCATCACCATCATCATCCATCATCATCCATCATCATCCATCATTATCATGATCATTATCATCCATCATCATCCATTATCATCATCATCATTCATTATCATCATCCATCATTATCCATTATCATCATCATCATCATCATTATCCATCATCGTACATCGTCATCATCCATCATCACCATCATCCATCATCATCATCATCATCATTCATTATCATCCATTATCATCATCATCATCCATTATCATCATCATTCATTATCATCATCATTCATTATCATCATCATCCATCATTACCCATCATCATCATCATCATTATCCATCATCATCCATCGTCATCGTCATCATCCATCATCACCATCATCCATCATCACCATCATCATCCATTATCATCATCATCATCATCATTCATTATCATCATCCATCATCATCATCATTCATCATCATCATCATCCATTATCATCATCATCCATCATCATCATCATCCATCATCATCCATTACCATCATCATGAATCATTATCCATCATCATCATTATCATCATCATCATCATCATCATCATCATTGTTTAACGTTCCTAGTTTCCCACTACTGTAGTTGGACTTCGTACGAGTCCCCTCCACTACATACTTGCTAATATCTACCAGGTCGAAAGGACAAAATGCTCTAATAACTAACAGCAATGGTAACTTTCAATCGTGAGTTGGCTAAATAATGGAAGGAGATAAGCTACCTTAACGTTATTGAGTTCGTTAACCGCGTTATACAATGTAGGGTTGGTCTCGTCAATGTTGAACAATGGTTCCTCCTCAATTTTCAAAAGAAAAAGTTTAGTGAACTTGGCAACCCTGTGTTTACGAAGATCCCAGTTGTAAATGATTCTTGCTGGAATCGCGTGCTCATCACCTGTGTGGCACTCATAGCAGTAGTAACAGGCATCGTATGCACAGACACTAAACTCGCCATAGATCATCCCTGCAGAACACAATTAATGACAGTACAAATCACAAACCTACGTAAGACAACATTGTATTTAGGAGCCAACTATTAGAATAGACATTAATTTTTGCAGCTTTATTGCAACAACATAAATTTCACTATTAAGATTACGCACTGATTTCAACCTTTTAGTTGTTTAAAAACTTTCTAAATAAAACAAGAGGCTCCATTGTAGCCTTGACTCGTGCCGGAATCTTTACATCATCAATAAAAGTCAAAAATAACATTAG
>JANCMA020533955.1:0-10259 GCA_024336925.2 Zoanthus solanderi | reverse complement strand
AGCCGATAATCCTATGTCCCCAGAGCCCTATGTTTTATCGTGCGAAGGCTCCGCCGGCTAAGAAAAACGTTGGGCTCAGGGGATGAGAATGCACACATCTCTGCTACCTCACTGCTAGACCTCCTGTCTTGCCACGTCACTCCTGCCATGTATCTCTACATCCTGCTATCATATTTGCGTAGAACATCCGTTAGTCTGTCTGTCAATGCCCATATTTCAGCTCCATACAGAAGAGCAGATCTCACAAGTTTCATAAACCCTTCCCTTAAACTGGCTATTTCTCGCCATCTTCTTCATGCAGCTGTTACTCTTGCATGCACTACTCTCTCCACAGTCCAGCTCATCTCCCAAGTAACAAAACTGCTCTACCAACCCGGTAACCTTATCATCTCCATCGTCATCACCACTCTCCTCCTCTCTTGCACATTTTGGAAATAAAAAGTTCTGCACCCCTCAGATATTTCTCAGACCTGAGTATCGTTTGTGACACCATATAGTACATTCAGTACAAAGCACAGAGTTTGCTCTCACACCTCTTCCACAGTATCCACATGACCATCTTCCTGACTGAATCACCATTGATTTTGTTTTTCCGTATTTATTTTCAGTCCCCTCTACTCCATCCCTTCCTTCCACCTTTTAAACATACATGTCAGTCACTTCTTCCTTTGACTGTGCTGTCAATACCAAGTCATCAGCATAAAGTAGCTCCCACTGGCCATCTCCTCTTGCCAATTTAGTAGCCTCCTCCATTACTATAATAAAGAGTAGCTGGCTAAGAGCTGATCCTTTGTGTATTCCCACTCTTATGTCAAAAGCCTCTAACATTCCAGTCTCTCATGGCCTTGTGAAATTGAGGTTCAAGCTCACAAGCCCAAAAATGGCACAAATGCAAGAACAAAAAGGTTAGTTTTGCTGTTCTCATGTTGCAGCAATAAAGAAACAAGCACTAGACATGGTTATTGTTTGATACCAATTTTTTAGTCATACAAGTTGTTTCGTGCAAGTTGTAAGATTATTTTGTGTAAGCAGCTCAACTGGCTCCCTTACCAGTACATGCTGTTGAGGAGGGTAGCATGTCACCCAGCAGGACAAAAAACAAAATGTGTCAAAGGGTGGATAAACTCCATGTGAGCCAATTGCCAACATGCAAACTTACAGAGCAGGTTTGGCTCTCTAGCCTTGGCAGGCAACAAAACTAGTGGAAGGCTACTCCGACAATAACCTTTATTCCTTACACACAGCTTATCTCGTGGCAATCCTAGCACCAGATAGCATATGGCTTGTATTGGACAATAGAGTGGAACTGGGGGTGCACACACCAATTTCAAGTGTAATCCATTCATGTGCAGGTCATATATTGACAATTTGATGACATTTTCTTCTTTACCAACAAGTCCTGTGGTGATGTGATGGAGACTGACAGGCAAAGAATGTCACTTAGTATCTCTAGCTATGACCCTGCATTCAGCCGACTCCAGTGTGATGTTGGTTTTCTGGAGACCAGGGTAGATGAGTCTCTCATATTCTGCATAAGTGACAAAGCATAGATTTCTCCTTAGGGATAGCAATGCTCTCCCCACATAGGGAAAGGTACTGAAAAGGTGCCCTAAACATTGCCTACTTGTAAGTAACTGTCTGGCTGGTCATAGACCTAAAGTTGCAGTCGAAAAAACTCAGAGAAACACACAATAAACTTTTCCACTTTGAATGTCCAAATACTAGTGGACTATGACACCAGACTGGAATGTCAGACTGCCCTGATAGTGAAGACTCTAGACCAGTACTGAACAACATAGATACTGCAGCACTAAGTGAGACTAGACTCTCAAGTGAGTCCATTCCTTAGGAAGTTGGTTCATGCTATACCTTTTTTTGGAAGGGTTAGCCACCTTGTTACCCACAAGAACCAATAGTGCTGCATTTGCAATTGGTTGCTCGCAAGTAATCAACCAAATATTATCAGCAAAAGTCTGTTAAAGTTAAGAATCGGTCTGCCAAAGGAGCATCATGCTATTATAATTAGCACATATGCACCAACTACGACTTATTCTGATGAAGTGAAAGAGGGTTTCTACAAGGATTTGGATGATGCCATAAGGGAAACTTTGGGGTGATAAATCAATCATCCTAGGCAACTTTAATGCCCAGATTAGAAGTGATTCTAATAACTGGGAGAACATGATTGGCAAATATGGAGTTGGAAAGACAAACGTCAGTGGTAGCTTTTGTAGAAATGCAGTCAGCATACACTACACTAGTTATCACCAACACTGTCTTTCAACAAATATCATTAATTGGATGCTGCATCGTTGTTTTGATAGAAACATTGGATGAAGGACTACAGTTCAAAACAGCAATTTTTAAAAATTTCTTTGCACTGTGGTGTTTAATTTATAAATTTATTCAATAACTGTCTTTCAACAGGCTGAGAAATGTAGGACCACCTGCATGCATCCCAGATCTAAGCACTGGTACATAATTGTCAAACAGAAGGATTTCGTTGATGTTAAGCAGATTAAATCAATGCTAGGTGCTAACTGTTGGTCTGAATTCCAGCAGTTTAAGAGTAAAATGTTTTGCATTACTCCTAAGGATTCACAGAAGAAGCAGAAGAAGAGCCACAACACAGTGAAAGCTTAACACATTACTACGGAACAATCTTTCCATTTAGAAGAAACTGAGCACTAAGATCGAAAATTAAACGTCCCAGAAGAAATGGATGATCTAGAGAATGAAGCAGCTTGGAAGCAGTTTAATGACACCATATACTCTGGCACCAGTGCAGATATCTTAGGTTTCATTAAACGTAAGCATCAAGATTGATTTGATAAAAACGACAGAGAGATCTGAACTACTGGAAAGAATGTACAGTTCTCACAATGCATACATATTAGACAAATCCTTCACTGCTCTGAAGTTTCCTCTTGCATCGGCCATCTTCAGTCTCCCAGGAGTTTTTATTATCTAATTAATTCCAGGGAAATTTATATATTTTTAAATTATTTGCATATTGTTACACCTTTTTATTAATATCTAGTTCTTGAGGCAGCCCAGTATAAAGCTTGTTAATGTTTTGCTACATTAATTATTTTATGTTTTTCATATTCAGATGTTATGAAGAAGAACTTCTCTTGGCCATTGAAGCATCAACCAATAGAATTCTGCATTGTGAAAAAACAAGTAAAAACAAAAAGTTTATTTTCCCCCTTGTAAGTATTATTTTAAGTTTAGCTTTTTCAGCTTGTGTTAGTTCACTGAATTTGAAAGTTTTTGTAAATTACTGACCGTGAGTTCACTTCAACTGATGAAGGTAATAGGCGCTGTATAAATGTTCATCATCATTACCTTTTATTATATTGTATAGTTCTTGTACTGTACTATAATTCTTTAGTACATACTTAACAGAAATAGAGGGAAGAGCCATTGAAAGCAGAATTTACATTAACAAACAACTATTTGCTAGTCGTATCTTTAATACTGGTCTTTAATGGCAAGGAGAGAGTCAGGTACAGTAAGTAGCTAGAATAAGTATGTTTTTGGTAGGGTTTGTTTGTTTGTTTGTGGTTTTCTTTGTTTGTTTGTTTGTGGGTTTGTTTGTTAGCAACATAACTTAAAAACTTATGGACAGATTTTGATGAAATTTTCAGGAAATGTCGGAAATGGGATGAGGAAGAACTGATTAAATTTTGGGGGTAATCCAGATTCTTTAGCATCAATTGCTATTTTCAACTTATGTGTATATAATTCCATAATAAATAAATAATCAGATTGACTAATACAGACAATAGGACATTGGATTGTGTGAAAGAGTTAATCAGTTTTTCCTTGCGATATTGTCAAAATGTTAGCTTGCAATTAATTTAGCACTGATTTTATAATTTTTGTTTCCATATTTTCATGTCTACATGTATTTTGTTTTCCACAACACCGATCTGTCACGTTCAGTCACACAACTTAGAACAATCAGAGTTCTGACATCAATGTGGCAGATTGATATATCATTCCACAATAGAATGTGTGTATAAAATAAATATAGGACTACATTGTTGCGTGGGAATCACAATATATTTGGAAGAGGTCTGTGCTCTCAGAGTGCTTTTCTAGTTAAGTTGGTGATACTTAAATACATTAGTTATATTTATTTTATGTGATATTGTTGTTTGATATGGAATAGATGTGTACTGTATTTTGATTTATTGATCATTTTAATTCTTATTTTTTAGTTTTCTATTTGATGTGCCTAAACCCTTTGCAGCCAGGATTATAAGTAACTTAGTTTAAAGTTATATTACCGTGTTTTTCTGTGAAATATCTGCAGAACTTGTTCTCTGGTAAAACTGGTATCCAGTTGAGATATGACCTTCTGGACTGCAACATTAGCATCTGCTCTCCACAGGTTAGTGTTGTTGTTTCTTGGTATGCTCTTTTTATTTTAGTGAGAAACCTCTTGTATTTTATTAGGAATCACAACGTAGTGCAGATACCAATTGCAAGAATCTCTTTTTTTAAAACTTACCTTATATACAATTTCAAATTTTATTTGAAACAGCATCACTCTTCTAAATTTATAAACAAAAGGTAGTCCTCTTTTATGTAGGATTTCTACTAGGTTTTCAACTATTGAGAGATGTTGATGTAATTGCACCATCAGTACCATTGCTACTGAACAAATCTACTAGTAGTCACACCTTAAATTTGTAATGCACTAAAGTTATTTCTTTGTTCAGATCTGGAGATAAGGAACGTGCAACCAATTATCGACCCATCTCACTTTTATCTCATCCAGTTTTATGAATATCTCACCAGAAATAAGTTAATGATCTAAGAACAGTATGGTTTCTATCACAAAATATGTTCAACAGCCTTGCCAACTTTGCTGATTGGATTCTAGCAAAAACTGAAAACAGGCAACTGTGTAGTCCTGTGTTTCTCGACCTCTCCAAAGCCTTTGATACGGTTAATCACAGCATTCATGTTACTTAACTTTTGGCTGTTTGCATCTGTAACAAAGACTTAGCATGGTTTGAATTTTATCTAAAGTAACAGACGTTGAGAACAGCTTGTAGTCCAGAATTGTCTGACCCACTCCCATGCAATGCCAGTGTTCCACCGGGAAGCATATTGGGCTTTTTGCTTTTCATAGTTTATACCAACGACTTACAAGACATTGTGAAACACACCCTAGTGTCCCCGTAAGAGGACAATACAGTGTGTGACTGGCTGTGAGGCAACAAGCTAACACTAAGCATTATGAAAACTAAAACTGCAATGATTATTGGGAGTAACTGAAAGTTATCCAACGTAAGCAACATAACAGTCCACGTCAATGATATAATAATAATAATAATAATAATAATAATAATAATAATAATAATAAAGTTTTTAAAGTGCCGATATCTTTAAAAAAATTCAACGACACTGAACATTACAAGTAAAAATTGAAAATGAATAAAAAACATTAAAAATATTTGTTGAATAAAAACGTTTTCAGTTTTCCTTTAAAAGTTTCAACAGAGCTGCAGTTTCTTAGTTCCTCTGGGAGCGAGTTCCAAAGCTTTGGAGCAGACAAGGAGAAGCTTATCTGCTTCAAAACTTTCGAACTCAATCTCGTTTATCAACTCATATACCGAATGACCTTCTACGGAAAGTGTTGCATCGCTAAAAGCCAAAGCTGAGAAATGGCGTTACAACTCGAGTATTGCATTTCTAGCATTTTGATTGGTTCACTCAATCACGGTTATCAACTCATATACCGAATGACCTTCTATGGAAAGCCGTGTTGCATCGCTGAAAAGCAAAGCTGAAAAATGGCGTTACAACTCGTGTATAGCATTTCTAGCGTTTTGATAGGTTCATTCTATCTCGGTTATCAACTCATATACCGAGTGACCTTCTATGGAAAATGTTACAAAGCTGAAAAGCGAAGCTGAGAAATGGCGTTACAATTTAGGTTTTTCAAGTTTTGTTAGAAGAAATAGAAAAACCTTTTGGAGAAATCTGTACCAGCGATAACAAAAACAAAAAAAAAAAAAATTTTAGCATGAGTTATTTAACAGTACGTGTCTTAAGATTTCTAACAATTTTTTTTTTTTTAAAAAACTTAACTTTTCGTTGCACACTGCAATTCAGGCACTGCTATGTTAAAGTGATCAATTATTATTTTCTCCCTAATAGCTTGAACTTTGAACACTTTTTAAAATTTTTGTGGCTACTGCGTCGATAGACGGTAGCCACTTTGTTATCGCCTGGGTAAGTGAGTATGGTATACAACAACAGGAAGCCTAGGTAAGTCACCAAATACCACAGGAAGCCCGCAAATTGTGGTATAGCAGTTTCGATTAAATAATACTTTTATTACATTTTGCCGCTTACATTTTTTCCAATCTTTTAATTTTCATATTCAATGTCTTGATATCATTCTGAAACTAAATGCCAATGTTACAACCTACTAAAATTAGCTTGTAATCGATAGAACGCCCAATAAAACATTCTAAACTAGATTCAAACGCTTTTATTAACTATCTATATTCTATAAATTTCTTCGCATTCCAAATCTACTTGCAGTAGCCACAGGCGTTTAAAAAGCGTCTTTTATTGTCCAAGGATGTTGCATCTTCTTCATTTAACAGTTCTTATTTGAGATTGAGATGATTATAAATGTTGTTCAGCAGAGATAGTACATCCTTACTGGTACCATCTTGAAGCTATTGAAATGGGCACTCGTTGGTAACGGGCTGTACTCCTTAAAGGGGCTATGTCACAAAGATTTTGTTGTTTTGGGTCAATTTTTGCCAAAATCGTTACTTAGTGGTTTTACTTATGCATAAAATGTTCCTAATAAACTGTGAGGTGAATATCTAATGAAATGTTTTAAAAAGGAGTAACCCATTATAAGATTTTTATTTTTCTTTGTTGAGATAGTATCAAGACTTGAAAAGATTGTCTCAACTTGTTCAACTTTCAATCCATTTCCATCCTTGCCATCCGTAGCAACAGATGACAGGAAACAAAATAAACGTCATAATATAGTCTTAAATAACAAACCTAGACCATTATTTTTGGAATTAAGTTGAGGGCAAGACATGTTTGGGATTTTAAAAAGATGCTAAAATAACGTGACGTACTGTAGGCCCTATATGTGACCGATCCTAGTTGTTAGCAGCCACGTACAGCTGTTTATGTGTAGTAAACGCCAGCGGTTATCCCCGACATTAGCTACCGGCTTCGCTAGATCTTACAAACAGTTTTATGTGAAGTCAGATTCGGTTAGCTAACAAACAGGCTCAGATTCCAATAGAAGACAATAGGTAAGAGTGAAAGTCTAATGCTTGTGGGATGCGGCTTAAATAATAATCAAAAGTATAAATAACACATGTGTATTAGTACTAACTTAAGGCCACTGAAGTGGGCACCAAGTCCACGTTTGTAGAGGGCCTCAAATTAGCACTAGTAAGCATGCTTTGATATATGTACTTGTAACAATTACTAAGCCACATCCCACGAGCGTTACACTGTCACTGTTTCTTTTCTCCATTTGACGAATTTTATAAAAGTAGAATTAATTGGTGTTATTCTAACTTTTGAACCCTAAGATAAAACCTTTAAAATGAGTGATTATCGTATAACCTGGATAAGTTAAAATCTTTGAATTGACCTGCTGTTTTGCCTTTATCAAAATGAAAACTTGTTAGAAGTTTTTTTGTTAATTTGAACACTGAATAATAAACAGCTGGTTACAATGTGTGAGTAAGATTTCGCTGGACTACCTTGCTGATGATGCAATGTTTTCTTCTTAGGTGCTGTGCGTAGCTACAAGTGTAAGCATTTTGAAGACCGGAGTCAGCCTCAGAGATTTGTGGAGTACATGGTGCGTGAGTATTTAATTTTAGTTTAAAAAGAGGTAAAGCAAAATAAGAGAATTTTCTAAACGTCCTAACTACTACAATGAAAACTAAGTGTTTTTATTTTTCTTTTGCTTGAATTCCAAAGAATAGGCTTAAATTTATCTTTTTGTGGAGTTTCATGCTCGAAACGCACTCCTGAAACTAAATGGCTTTAACTCCGGCCGCGATGTAGGTCCTTGATTTTTTGTTCAGCAAATTATACATATTATGCTGTGTGACGTCATACGCGCTTAACAACTCGAAATTCTTGTCTTCTACAGAGATTAGTGCAAAAGTCAGTGCTTCATTCAGTTCTTACATCTATATTTGAACTCTGAATGCAGTTTCGGTTTTTGGTGGATGACGTCAACAGGTTTTTTTCCCCACGCAATACTTAATAAACTCTTTACCTGTTCCTTCCGATCGAACAGGATCTTGTGGAACTTAAATTTTTATAATTTAGTTAACGTTGTTTTAGTGTTAGTTTTTTCGTTTTCTAAAGGGAAACACGCACAAATTTAATCATAGTAGCATTTTTTTGGCAATGTTCTTGTTGTTGTGACAAACTGAAGAAACAACTTGGAAAGGATGGCATTAACTTTCTTACTAACAGAATAACCGTTGTGTTGAAAAGAGACATAATATTTGAAACTCGACTCAAAGTTTTCAGCTGTACTTTAGATATTTGCTCTAGTTATGTAACGCAAAGAGTTAAGACCCTGACTAGGCACTCGGTGACAAGTTGGTCTAACCTGTAATTTGGTAGTCTTAAATCCTTTCATCGCCTCTTTGTGTGTATAAAATTTCCTGCGTTAGTTGCCCGTTAGAGCACTGACGTAATTGATTTGATGATTATAATGATTATGATGATAAAGAAGAAAGTAATGATGATTATGATGATGATAGAAGATGATGGTGATGATAATGATAATGAAGAAAGTAATGATGGTGATGGTGATGATGATGAAGAGTGTAATGACGGTGGTGGTGATGATGATAAAGAAAGTAATGATGGTGATGATGAAGAGTGTAATGACGGTGGTGGTGATGATGATGAAGAAAGTAATGATGGTGGTGATGATGATGAAAGTAATGATGGTGTTGGTGATGATGATGAAGAGTGTAATGACGGTGGTGGTGATGATGAAGAAAGTAATGATGGTGGTGGTGATGATGAAGAAAGTAATGATGGTGGTGGTGATGATGAAGAAAGTAATGATGGTGATGGTGATGATGATGAAGAGTGTAATGACGGTGGTGGTGATGATGATGAAGAAAGTAATGATGGTGGTGATGATGATGAAGAAAGTAATGATGGTGATGGTGATGATGATGATGATGAAGAGTGTAATGACGGTGGTGGTGATGATGATGAAGAAAGTAATGATGGTGGTGGTGATGATGAAGAAAGTAATGATGGTGGTGGTGATAATGATGAAGAAAGTAATGATGGTGGTGGTGATGATGATGAAGAAAGTAATGATGGTGGTGATGATGATGAAGAAAGTAATGATGGTGGTGATGATGATGATGAAGAAAGTAATGATGGTGGTGGTGATGATGAAGAAAGTAATGATGGTGGTGGTGATGATTATGAAGAAAGTAATGATGGCAGTGATGATGATGAAGAAAGTAATGATGGCGGTGGTGATGATGAAGAAAGTAATGATGGTGGTGATGATGATGAAGAAAGTAATGATGGTGGTGATGATGATGAAGAGTAATAATGATGATGATCATCATGATAATGAAGAAAGAAGTGATGATGGTGATAATGAAGAATAGAGTGATGATGATGATGATAATGATAATGACAGATGATGATGGTGTTGGTGATGACGATAAATAGTAATGATGATCATTATGATAATGAAGAAAGAAGTGATGATGATGATAATGATGATTATTATGATGGTGATGATAATAATGAAGAAAGTAATGATGGTGATAATGATAACAGCTAATTCATGACAAAGTTTCATATGAAATGATTTCGCCAATAGTGCACATTAACCATATATACTGGTTGTGCTGAGACATTTGAAGTTTTGCAATTCTTTTACAGATCGCGATTGCCAACAACTGCTATTCATCGATAAATTTTACCGAGCAACTGAAGGTAAGGTCAAATCTTAGATTAAACTTGTGCACACCGGTAGGAATGAGAACGACTGTTGATTGTATTTAGAGTGATAATGATAATCATCAAAATGTGATCAACAGTGACCTTGACAATGACGTAGTAAATATTAGTAATAATAATGAAATTAATAATAATAATAATAATAATAATTTTTTTTGATAATATAATTTTATTAACAACAATCCCGATAAAAAAGATTCACAAATGTGAATTATAGATTTACAAAATAT
>JANCMA020533852.1:0-10259 GCA_024336925.2 Zoanthus solanderi | reverse complement strand
CAAATAGACCTCTAGTAGAGTAGCCAATCAGAATGCAGGATGCGTGTTAGACCGTTAGTAGGTTTATACTAATATATGCCATTATTCGATTCAGTTGAAAAAGGTTGAAAGTACAAGGGCCTTAAATCATCAATTCTTTGTCTCAATAATGATAAGCTTATTTTTCTTTCTTCCATCTCTCACGTAAAGCTGACATTATGCATCCTGGGACTTGTTGATGTTTGTCAATCATGTTCTCCAGTGCCACCTGCACCTGGGGAACAACGCGGAAAACCATCAAAGTTTTATCCTGCTCAGCCTGCGGTTCCGTCAAAAAGAATATATTTTGATGCACGTTCTAAAAAAATTACTTAGAACTCAATTCTACAATGTGTCATAAGCCAAAGTTTATATTGCTTACTTAGTAAAAATTTGAATGAGGAAATACATGTGAGAAAAAAGACTCCCTTCTTTTGAACATGGGAGAGGTAAATATTCCGGCCCCTGCTGGTGAAAAGTTTGAAAATGATATTAGAGAAAAATAATTTCAAACTTTTTACTATGTAATAAGGACCAGAATAACAACCTTGCTCATGATTAAACTAAACAGCCTAATAATTAGAGTGGACGTCACAAAACCATATCTAGGACTGGTATGAGGAACTCGGTTAAAAACAATTACTGAATTGATTAACTAAGTTAACAAATCTTAAGGATGGAGGACTGTGTAAGGCGCTTTACCTTAGCAGCAAGTTCTTCGTGCGATACGTTAGGATCGTACGGGATTGGATCCCCAATGAATGTTCTGAAATAGCATAAAAAACCTTCAGGATTCAGTTTGTGGAAGGAATACATTGGAAACCTTCATCGTCAACATGCAAGAAAAACTAATTATCTACCGTAGCTTCACTGGAAATCCCCCGTAAAGCGGCACCAGGGGTAACTTGGTCCACTCGTACAGCCACCTCATGAACCCTGGGGTGAAAACAATCATAACCGGCGTTATTTGATACAGGAAGACAATTTAGGAAATAAAATATTTTCTCAGTGCCTTCATAGCCTAGTGAAAACCGAGGCGAACGGCAGATCAGTGAAAACCTCCTCCAGAATTTTCAAACTTCACTGATCTGAACTCGAATTCTCCCAAACGTTCGCCTTCGTTTTCACTCGGCTACGAAGGCACGAAGAACATGCATGTTTTATTTCTTTTGTCAAATTTATTTTCCGTCTTAACAAAAAGAAAACGAAGCACGTATGTTACTTTAAATTCTTTCACGAAACGTTAACTTCTCACAACTGGGAAACAGCCAACCACATTGCTCACGTCATTTTCGTGCCTCATAGCGCTATAAAAACACACTTGTAGACCAATCAAAACACACGTACTATCAAAATTATTTTATAAAAATTGTTAAACTACAACTTCGATATTTTAAACAATAGTCATCGTTTAGAAAGAAACGTAGAAGGAACACAAAAGTATAAACTTACTTCTTCCGGTCTTTACAGCACGAAGAGCTTCTCTAACGTTCTGGGTGAACACTGGGTAAACGGGCTGAAATAGGAACATCTTCGTTTACTGCCCGCCCAGTTGTCATTCAACGCTGCATAATAGATTAATTTATCTACTAACAATATAATATAACAATATAACAATATATTTTATTTACAAAAACATTTTTACAGTCGAATTCTCCATATTCTACTGTCGAATTTTTCTCAACTTAAAATAAAAACCGAGGATGAAACCATCTGAAAATATAAACAAACTGAAGATGAAATCAAATTTCAAGAAAAATGGCGGCAGACATGAAAATCTTCGAGAGAACATATAAAAAGAAAATGCAAACAAAACGTATTTACAAAGTGGATCTAACTAAGTTTGAAAAAGGTGTTGTTATAATGCTTTGGGCATTGATGTTTTGAGTTAAATACTTGTACATGTTAGGTAATTAAGTAAATATAGACAATGCCACATTTGTTGAATTTCCAAGCTACAGCTGATAAACACAGCATTTGAATTATTTGGGGGGGCACAAGCTACAGCTGATAAACACAGCATTTGAATTATTTGGGGGGGCACAAGCTACAGTTGATAAACACAGCATTTGAATTATTTGGGGGGGCAGCGTACCCTTACTCCTGGTTACCAAACCCTTTTCAGCTCCGCCACCCCTCCAATTTACTGGCTGATAAGATTTGCTTCATACAGTTATTTATAAATTTATATTTTAATTACGCAAACTACAGATAACTCGAAATCCGCTATTTTTAGTTCAAAAATTGCTAGAAACTTTACAAAAATTGATATGTATAAGTGAAAAACCATTTAATCAAGTGTTCTAGGCCTTTTTTAATCTTAACAACAGCGGCCGTAAAGAGCCACTGCAAAACATTGCTACAAGAAATGAGAAAAAAACGTATTTCGAGTTATCAACTTCGGGACGGATAATGCACGCGTTCTTGCAAAAGCCGCTCCCGGAATTTAATTGAGGCTCCTCACTTTCAGGAAAGTTCTTTGAACTGGGGCAAATTTTTGTTAGTAAAAGCAAGCAAAGGAAGAAATCAGAGAAAAAAGTTAACACTTTTGTGCATGCGCAATGATACTCACCACTTTGGCCTCAAGAGCAACTTTTGCAAAACCTTTTCTACCATTCCAGATCATTTTGTAGTTTTCATCCGAAAACAGAGCTTCTCGCACACCTCCAGGAGATATTGCTAGCATTTCCCCATTCTGTGGACACCAAATGAAAGCAGGTTGGTCTCTGACACATTAAATTATTGCGCCCAAGTCGGCAGACATACCTTAAGAATTCTTACACACTGTTCTCTCGTCTTCCCTTCAACAGCACCAAACACATCCAGCAAAATCAGAAGCCCTGCAAACGTGAAAGGCAACACAGTGAATAAGGAACTTATAGAGTAGAACAAAAAAGTTAACCTGTAGAGATTGAGGCCGATGCGATGCGGATGAAATTGAATGTATACAATAGGGACTGACATAGCGATTTTTGTGGGAACGGATCAAATTATACATGATTGTTGTTTGCACACTCTCATATATTTACTTATTTACTTACACGCCGTGAAGTATAGTGTAGAACACGCCCCACCACACAAAAAAAGCCGTCATAGGGGGTGGATTTGTTACTATATCCGAAAGTAGAAACATAACTGGATAAATAGTTTGAAACCAAATCAAAAACAGTCAAGTTCATCGCAAAAGAAACGTTGTTTTCAGTTTCAAAATGATTACTCATCAAACCGCTTTCAAAATAGCATATGAAGTAATTAACAAAAACCGAATGTTTCCGAAATATAACGACCGTAGTGTCAGATAATAATTCGAAAACACGACTAAGCCCGAATTACACATTCTCACTTACTCAGTCACTTAGTTACTCACTCAAAGCCATAGCATAGTGGTTAAACCTCTACTAGGCACTAGCCACAGAAACTACATTAATTCAAATGCACTAATGACATTGATCAAACGTCATTTGAATAGCCCGGAAAAACTCCTCTTAAAACCGCTTGGTTATAAACCTTGCCAAGCCATTTGGGCCAAGGACATCCAACTTAGTGATCGTAAGTTTGGGTTGTGTACCTCAAAACGTCGCGCAGGGGTGCTACAAGAGGGGTGCTACAAGAGGGGTGCTACAAGAGGGGTGCTACAAGAGGGGTGCTACAAGAGGGGTGCGAGCCTGGTGGACAAGCTTTCTCAAACGATTTGCGGCAAATATTTAATTATCTATGGCTGAAACACGGGACTGAACTTAGTCTGAGGGCGTCCTCATAATTTAAGAACGGATAAATTATGCGCATGGCATATCTACACCCTCTTGAGGTTAAAGGAAAGATACTCCTTAGGACTAGTGTTCCACGCAGGGTAGTTATAGTCGATTACTGATCTTACGAGAGCGGGATATATGGCTACCAGTCGGAGCTGAGTTATACCTGAGCTCTTAAAATGCGTAGCAGGTAAATTCGTGTTGAAACTTTAGAGACGAGCTCTTGAATGTTAACTGTTATCCATTTAAGGTTATCAGAAATAAAGACGCTCGGCAGTTCGTGAGTCAAGGCCGCAGGCTTGTTTCTCAAAAAGGAGACAGTCAGTCAGATTTCTTGTTATTACAGTGAGCCAGTTCAGGGTAGATTGAAATATAGATGATGACTTGCGGTAAGCAATCTCGGATATTTCAGGTGACACATAACTTTAGTATCAATCACTTATTGAACTAGCGAGCTAATTATTAACATATAATTCGAGGGAAAAGAAACTGTTTTAAAATAGCAATGATCGAAGTTGAACGGTGGCATATTTTTAAACAGGCAATTCTCCATTTTGAACTGGCGATCACCACTTTGAAATGACAATTCTCCACTTTGAAATGGCGATTCTCCACACTGAACTGGCAATCACTACTTTGAACGGGCAGTAGCTACCTCGAACTAATGATCGCCACTTTGAAACGGAAATCATTTCAAAGTGGCGATCGCCGTTCCACAGTGGCGACTGCCAGTTTAAAGTAGCGATTGCCCGTTCAAAGAAGTGATTGTCAGTTCAAACTAGTCGATCGCCAGTTCGAAGTAGCGATCTGCAGTTCAAAGTGGAGAGTCGTCAGTTCAAAAATATAGTTAACATAGCATGGCCCCAACAGGCTAAACGTGACTGATTTAGTAGAATAGAGTGAACATGTATAGCAAAAGATCATGGAAAATACAGAAGTCGTTTAAATTTACTACACGTGGTCCTTCGAGATGGTGATTTAGAACCGTACAGTGATGGCTGACGACGTTGCGAAGACAACAATAAGGAGCTTAAGCAATGAGGACGGCGACGCCGACAACGACGGCAAAGAACAATAGTAAATACAATAACTGCACGTCGGAATGCATCGAGCTGGGCACCTGCACGGAGTTTTCGCTAAAATTACAACGTGAAAAAACCTTTTTTCGAGTTGTCGAGACTACGAGGACGTAACAGCAAAAGCTTTCTCAGTATTTGTTTTGCTTCATGGAGAAACATTCCATCGTTTTTCTATTCACATGGTTTAAAACAAAGAAACAAAACCCTAATGACCTGCACAATGAATAAAAAAGTAAACCAAAAAGGTGATTTTTCTGAGCCGTCGTCGTTCGCGTTCCCGTCCTCGTTGCTTAAGGTCCCTAATATTGGCCCATCGCGACGCAGCCACTAGGTTAAATGAAATAGGGAATGAACGATTAAATGTGGAAGGATTTAATTGTACCAAAGGAAACGGTTAATTCAGCAAGTTTCCAATGCCAAGAGAAAATTGAAATGCTGAGAGCACTGGATAACAGTTTCGTTAGTACAAGTGTAGAAAACGATAAAAATTGGGACGCCGAAGAATTAAAATTAACCATAGAAGAAGGCCACAAAAAATTTGAGAGCAGATCTACAAGGGATAATCTACCGAATAAAAGAGATTTATCGGCCCAAACCTGAGGGCGATGATGCAGTCCCAGTACTAACAGTTGTACCTCCTATCCACAGGATCACGACCCCGTTCTTTTATATAAGTGGGTGGGTTTTTTTCAAGTTACGAAAGACTGGACCTACCGTTGAAAATCCTTGTTTGAGAGCGCATTTCAAAGGTATAGAGACCCGCGAACTCAGGCTTTTATAGCTGTCCATTGATTACAGTTGGGGCAACTAGCTTGGATGTTTTTCAAATGATAAACATCAAGTACAGAAAACACTTGTGTGCTGGTAGCTAAATTCACTGAGACCACTTAAACGGGCACTAAGACCACGTTAGCTGCTAGTACGCATGTGCTATCTATATACTTGGTGTTTATTATTTCAAAGCCTTATCTCACAAGCATTAAGCTTTCAATATTACTTATTTTCTGCTGGAACCTGAGCCATTTTGTTGGTTATGTCATGCTGATAAGGCCCAAAAAGGCAAACACAGCTGGCTTATAAGATCTAGCCGAGGCAGTTAGTCCGTTCAGCTGAAAACCTCGGCGTACTACTGCTTTGAAACAGATGAGCCTGGATGCTAAGATTTAGGCTCAGTATTTTTTATCAGGTAGAATGAAAGGGTACCCCTTCTACCAACGTGGCCTTAGTGCACAATTTGGTGGCTTTAAGTTAGCTACTAGCACGCATGTGTTATCTATAGTTGATGTTCCTACTTGGTGTATGGCACTGTAAACTGGACGGTTGCACAAACCTGGTAAGTGAAACAAAAACGTCGCGGCAACATTTCTCAGTCTTCTCTTGGTCAGCAAATACAATCTTGCTAATATGTAGTACATGTCCAGTGGCAAAGCACCATGATAATATATGAGTAGTGCAGGCCCCTTGTTGGGTAGCTTCTCACTGCCAATTAACTCATAGCCTTCAACAACAAAAAACGAGACACACTGAGGTAGTATAAGCTACATGCATCTACTAGGCGTAGAAGTAGTTTTTTTTGTTCCAAAAATGAGAGGGTAGATCTAGTCTTTTAAAAGCCGAGCAGTGAAAAAATGTATAAATTTGCTTCAACAAATGCTGATTCGAATTAAAGCAATGACAATAAAGAAGTGGATTCAAGTTTTTCCTACATAATGAACCGGACCTGAGTCTGAAACATAGGACTATAGAATTAAAACAAATTTAGTAAATAAATTTTCTGTTAACTAAATTATAAAGAATTGAAAGACACCCTGTTAATTAGAACGCTTTATAAGATAAAGAATCAAAACTTTTGCATGGGCAAACGCAGTTCATTGATAGTTTCGTGCACACTTTTTTTTCACAATTAGCAGGTGGCAGTCATTATTAAGACTGTATTGGCTTCCTAAAATCCTTGAAAACAAAACTCTTGTTGACGTGTGGTAATCACTCCTAAGTTGAATTATTCAGTGCTTGGAATAAGCCGAGTTTGTTGTTGCATGGACGGGTGATGGGAGGGTCTGTTGAATAACTTGGATTGAACTGTAAAAAATACAACCTTTTTTTTAAAAAAGTGACATTGAAAATATTAATCAATCTTTCAACAAAACCTCTAAACCAACTATGAAAAGATCTGTGCTGGTCCTGTTATTAAAAGTAAAATGGATTTATAATATTTATTTAAATGAACTTTTCTGATTGCTCGATATTTCTGCAATATTTAGTTTTTGGCTTCTCTCAGTAGCCACTGATTTACTTAAATGTCACAAGTAACAGCAAAAATGGTTTTGTAACCTCACTGTTACCCTAACCGCGATATAACCTCAATATTAACAAGAATAATCAGAAGAAAAATACAAACATATTCCCTTCACAAACGGTGAAGGAATCCCCCTTCGTAAAATAAAAACACTTTCCACAATTCGAGCTCGCAAGACACCTTGGTAAACCTAAACCAACTTATATAGCTGAGTTTACAAATGCTCCGAGAAAGCGAAAGGTAAATAACACCGCATTGACTTCGTCTTGGGATTCAATTACCGCGGTATTTCCGGTCACATATATAGCAGTAATTATGTTAAACGACTCGGTAAATTCATAAAATTGGTGCCAAATGCCATGCACATATACATTTGTCAAATAAATACCTTAATGGAGAAATATAAGAGATATCATGCTCACGTTCTGTCGCTTTTTGTTATCATTTTTCTTCAGAGAAAGTCAAATGCTTTACTGACTCACCGGGTTTTGCAACTGAGAAACAGAAGACGAAGACTTAGTATGTGTTTTCTCAGCACCGCTGTCTGTTATTGCGTTCAGTCCTTGCAAGCAAAGCGCAGTTTTCCTCATCAAGTTCAGAGATGTTTTTGGGTCCTTGCGCGTATATAATATGTGCTAAATGACAGAGCCAAACTACAGAATACCCCGCAATGAAAGAGATCAAGATCAATGGTGGAAGGAGGACTTCAGAGTGTCAAGATGAACGTCATGATCACGTCGTTGTACAGGACTTCTGTATGTTTGTTTTTTTCCCGTAATGTGCTTGTATTTCGCGCGACTTCGCAATTTATGCCATCAGTGATATTTATTTCCTGTTACGCGATTGGTTATTTGCTTCAAAAACCCTGCTCACTAGCTCGGTACTTGTCGCGGTAAATTCTATCGTCCATTTTGATGTATCTATGGAAATATACCATGGCGAATTTCCCCCAGGTAATGGTGATTACACACGGTAGAGCAGGTTATTGCAGAAATATAGTCCTTTAACCACGGTAAAAAGGGCATATGTAACCTCAGCTTATTAAGTCCGGCGTAAATCCAAAACACGCTCACGAAACTTTTAAATATGTAGTGAAACACTCATTAACATCATACGAATATTTAGCACTAATAGATAACATCTAAGGTCAAATATAATGAAATGGAATTTGCCTTACAAATTAACCACCCAAGGTAAAAAATGTTAGACTAAGAAAGGAGCTTTCGACAGTAGTGTTAGAGCAATGATGAGCTGCATTCACGCGTAAACTGTTAATTACAAGTGTTCTCTTCAAACTATTCAAAGGGAGTCACTGACCCGTGATCATGTTACAATATTGAAGCAAAGCCAAAGTGTAAATATATACTGCAAAGTTTCATTCCAGCTCAACATGACTGAAATCGTGTGTTAAGCGCGAAGGCATCACCTTAAAAGTTCTTTGTTAAACCAAACATATTTTTCACATCTACCTTAATAATTAGATCAAAATAACTTCACGGGATTTACCTTGCGACGTGACCTTCACGGAAAATCAGAAAGAAAAAAAACTTATTTTAATATAACTAAGAATATTGTTTACCAAAGGCGTAGAAACCCAACTGAAGATTTCATCAGACCATCAAATCAACTCACCGTGCCAGTATGTACCATGAGCATCAAAGAGAGCGGAGACGGTTTCCTGCGCGCTCTCCCAGAAATGGAGCTCGGTGACAGCCGTGTAGATTTGTTGTCTTCTATGTCGATACACGTGCAAAAAAATTACTGTGACATACATGGCGATGAGGAAAAAAGCTGGATACACAAATATTACCACAAATGGCGACAATAAAAGCATGAACCAATCCATAGCTTTAAACTAAATATTAAATACGTAACGGCATATTGAGCGATCACTATGAATGCACGAAGGTTAAGGTCAGAACACAGGAGACCCAAGCCTGGAGGTAGAAAAAAATTATCAGTGCCGGGGAGAAACATGATATCAAATGGTTATGTTTGGCCATTTCTTACCAACTCCGTTTTTATCATTTGTAGCGTATTGGGTAGAAGTGTTTATACTAAGTAAAGCACCTATTACAAAATTCAAAACAGAGTGTGTTGTTTTTAATTTAAGTCAGAAAACAGAAAAATCACCATGAGTCATAAGAACTCGTTACCAAGCCACGTGAATCGGAGATCCAGTTACAAAATTGTTTCAGCTTGCAATTACGAAACAAAACTAATATTTAATGGAACTACTAAAAAATTCTTGGTATCTTCTTGAGAAGCAACGTTTTCAATTTCAGTCCCGGTTGTGCAGAATAACTTATAACATTTGCAAATTAAAACCGACGCTAAAAAGACGGGTGACGCTTTTCCCCGGCATCGAGAGAGAAAGAATCCACGATGTGCAACAAAACGGTCAGCGGACTTTTATTTTATTTGTTTATTAGAACATCCGCCAAATAAATTAGAACTAACGCAGTTGATAATTAGTGAGTGCTGTCGTAGTTAAGTTACATAATAGAATGATGTTCTCTTGAAATCAAACAAAAAATTAATGATCGATGTCTAAGGGTGACGCTTTCCATGGGCGTCGATGAAGATTCTATAATGTTTTACAAAACGGTTAGCGAAATCAACCAACAAACTATTTTATTCGGAGGCAAGATATAAATGGCAATTGTCATAATTCTCAGTATGGATGTTAAAGTGGAAAATTTTCGTAATTAATCATTTTCATATTAATTTTTGTATTAAAATCACGAAAGGCGTGGAAAATGTTCCGAATGCCGGCTGTCACGTTACTCAGACAAACTGCAAACTTGACATTGTCAATTTAAAGTTTCCCGGGAATTATTTCATAATAAAAACGATTTGGAAGGAATCTCGAAAATTTTTGAAAATTTGGATATCGCATTTTCAAGAATAGAAAGTGGATATTTTCTACTTTCTAATCTAAAACTGACAAAATATGTCTTTTTTCATGTTCTTTAGACAAAAGCAAAAAATCACCTCATAATTAGCTATTAATTTGTTTCAAATAGTATCTTTGAGGCTTTTACGTGTCATGTCAATCAAAAATTAAAAATTATTAAAAACTTTACGGTTTACACGTATAAAATTTTAAAATTT
>JANCMA020533747.1:0-10261 GCA_024336925.2 Zoanthus solanderi | reverse complement strand
CATAAACTGAAAACACGATCCCTGGGGACTACACAACATGGGATGTTTTCATGGCAATGCCTAATATGGATTAGAGATTGATACAAAAAATCGTTCAAAATCGCAAAAATTCCCAGTAGCGAAAGGGTTAAAGCTATAGGACTATTCATTGTTCAGTAATAAAAGAAAAAAACATAATACTTTGAATATCATTTGGCTTCACAGATGCACAAAGCTGGAATATTGAAAAAAGCAATTGATTATGTAAGACATCTTCAGGTACAGAATGCTCGCTTGAAACAAGAAAACATGGCTTTGAAAATGGCTCAGCAGCAAAGGGGTATGTTAATGTTTTACTCATCAAAAACAAGCGAAACAATCCTTGAATGATTTGAATTTTACCTCTTGATTTTGGTTTTTAACTCTCGTGAGAGTTTGTGTTCATCTGACTGGCTTACCTTCATGTCCTTGCTATAAAAGCTTTTGAACGTTGTTGAGACAGTTAATATCATTTAACATGAGAATAGTAGTCAAATAGAGTTTAGGAAAATGTTTAAAATCGGGCTCAACATTTTTCAGTGTATTATTTCAATCAATTATTTCCTCCTATGCTTTTTTCTAGTCAACTTGAAATTGAGGTTTAACTCAAATGGTTTCCTTATTCTTGTACCACGCTTCTCAAATTCGGCTGGTAGCCTTCCGAAGGAGCCATCTCTTCAAGAGTGCCAGTCATCTCCAAAAGTCCAATAACAATTAGAAAGGCCTTTAAATGATAACTTTGAAAGGTTTTTTTTCGGTTTGCTAAAGAAGTGAATAATATATAATTTCTGTAACTATCATTTACAGTTAAAAACAATTCACTCTCGGCTGCGAACATGTCATTGTTTGAATTAATTAATGGCTCATTCATTATGTCTACGTATGTTACATCTTAAACTATTTTGTTTATTGATACCGATCTTGAAAAATCTCTTGTTTTTGGTGCCTTGAAGCTCTATATTCCAATATAAGTTGGCTGCAACCTTCATAACATATGTACAGTACTAGCTTATAAACTTTGAGAACAATCTTCAATTAACATTTAGCAGCTTAGGCAATATCTCTTTTAGAAAGGTATTGCTAAAAACTGAAGATTTACAAGTTCAGAATTTTTTTTTCAGCACTGATTAATTTTGAAATTTTTACCTAGTTAGCTTGGACTTTGGGCGTTTGTCTAGCCATCTCTTGCCACTTAAGCCTTCTCTGTTGTACCATTTTCCTCTTGTGTTTTTTTGTCAGAAAATATTTCAGAAATTGGACAAAACATGGATTAGAAATACTTAGTTATTTTTCTATCTGTTGCATATATATTTTTGACCCTCACAAAGTTTTGATTAAGGTAACATTTAATCTGTTTAATTATTTTTTTAGCCTTTGTATGTATCTAACACTGATGACCAAATTTCTGTTTCTAGATACAATTGACAGTCTTATTAAAAAACAACAACAATGTGCTGCTGAGAAGAAGACCAAAGATGACCAGTCATCAGAAAAACCAATGGTCACACCCCTTACACCAGCATCCTCACCAGAGAGTTCCCCAGAGGTGAATCAAGAAACAAGACAGCATCCACTAAAAATGGAAGGTCTAACACTAAGTAGCTGTGGAATGCTTGACAGGACACGGATTGCACTGTGTACTTTTTTGTTTGCATTCCTCTTTTTCAGTCCACTCAGTTTTGTGCTTCCTCAATTCAACAAAGGTACTGCATGTTAATATAACTACTTTTTTCACAATCATGTGCCTAAGATAGTTTATGTGACAGTGAGCAGGTACTGTTAGGCTAAATAGTTACGTTATTGTTTGTCCTTGACAGATGTTTCAAACCTCACTGGATGATACAGAACAAAGATATAAACTTGATTTTTTCCAAATCTTTCAGATTTGATGAAACAGTTTTCTATAATAACGTTATAATGCAATAAATTACAGGAAAATTATTTGAAGTAAATGTTAATTGGAAGTTTCATCGAGATTCTGTTGCATGACATAATGAAGTTTTAAACCTGTATTAAATCGTTCTTGAAAGAAAGAATGTGGTTTTACTACAGGTCTGTCAGTGAAAACAAGCAGTTATGCTTGCTATTGCTATCATTTGCAACTAAGTCATCAAAGACTGCAAATTTGTGGTTCTGGGATGTTTAGCTTTCTTTAAGCCAAAAACAGATCTGTGTAGTCATTTTCACACTTCTCATTGGTAGGCCTGATGGCACATTAGTATAAGTGCGGTTAGTAGTTTCATATCACTTAACAGGGATGGCTAGCTATTCGTAATGTATATCTGTCTTATAATTGTGTAAGCAATACTTTTTTTATCTACTTTCTTGAAACTTTCTTCCCACAAAAAGTCAACTAGTTATCCTGATTCAGCACATGTTACATCTGTTCAATAATTTGTGAAGGCAATGTACAAAGACTGTATTTTCTTTCTCCGAGCACTTGGTACAGGGCGCCTGCAGGTTCTTAAAAAGTCTTATTTTGGATTTTGAGTTTTTAAGGCATTGAAAATGTCTTAAAATTGGAAAAGTTCTTTGTTTAGGTCATAAAATGTCTTAAATTTGATTTCAAGTCAAATATGTTCCACAAGTTAAAATTTGAAGCTTTTTTTGGCTATGATGCTTGTCGTGTACACAGAATGCCTCGAAGAAGCATTGCAAAAGGCACGGAAAAGTGCACTAGCATTCACTTCAAAACCTGCAATCCTGCTGGGATGCAGCGTTCTAATCTTTCACTAAATCGTGTGAGCAACATTTTAATTTTCACAGGTCTTAAACTTTAAAAGTTTGAGTCTTAAAAAGTCTTAAAAAGGTCTTAAATTTCCTGAGTTGGAACCTGCAGGAACCCTGTGGTAGTATATGCCATATAAGTTCACACTAAAACCATTTTCTGTCTCAACATGGTTCAAAAGTTAAGCTGATGAGTTTTTTCTTCTGATTTTTATCTCTTAACTTCTTGCTTTCCTTACTGTAGGTTGTTTTGTTTCATTTTTAGAGTTTAACACAAGTATTCCTTTGTCAATAGGTTCCATCTTTTCTCCAGGAGTTGATTACAATGCACTGCACAGTGGCGGTCGTACACTGAATGCAATTGATTCAGTGGAACCTTTAAAGGACAACTGGCTGATGTGGTTTGGGGTGCTAGCCCTGAAGTGGACCGTTCATCTTGTAGTTGTTCTTGGAATTTTAATGCGTATCTTTGTGTATGGTGAACCAGTTACCAGGCCTCAAACAGATGCTGCTGTATTGTTCTGGCGACACAAAAATCAAGCTGATATTGATCATTCAAAGGTATATATTTTATTAAAAAATAAAAAAAAACAAAACAAAACATATGAATTGACTTGCTAGTTATATTAAGAATTGATGCTACTGTGAGTATTCAATAAGAAAACATAGACATACGGATTTTGAAGGTCTTGTATTGTTAGTTTTGTTTTGAAAAATGCAAGATATCATATTCTAGTCGTTTTGTGTACTTGGTAGTGCTAACATAGTTTCTTTGCTTTAAGAATTTTGAATTTTTTTTTGCAGGGAGACAACATTTCTGCTGCAAGAAATCTTGAGATTTGTTTGCATGCCTTAGGTCGCCCTCTACCGACATCCAAACTGGATGTTGCTTGTGGCCTGGTGTGGAATGTAGTACGTCATGTACTGCACAGGCTGTGGGTTGGACGGTGGTTAACTTCACTTGCAGGAGGGTTTACTTTGAAAGCAGTCAATGAAAAGGTTGAATGCAAAGATTATGTCCGAATATCTGCCAGGGATGCAGCCCTCATCTACCACAAGTTGCATCAACTCAGCCTAACAGGTTAACATCGACATCGCCAAGAACTAGATAGCAGTAAATCGTTACCGAAAAATTTCCCCTCTCACATTAAATTTAACTGTAATTTTACATGTAACTGTATATAGAAAGCATATTATATGCTTTTACAATCATTCTTTACTGAATACTTTGGGAAAACGTTCAAACGCTTGTTGAACGTTAAGGAAAAACGTTAGGCATGTTTGTGTGTGCTGGGTCACGTTTTTAAAAGGTATCTTTCCTAATTTTTTTATGAACTTTGAAGCTCATAAAGCAGATGTTTATATCTGGTTTTCATAGAGGGTAAAACAAAGGAAAGCCTTTGACTCTTCCTAGAACGGACAATGCTTTGTCAAACATTAGCCCCTAGCAAAAGCTAGCAGTTATCGGATCGAGATCAAAAGGATGGAAGTTAAATTTATGTACGTGTGTGGCAAAATAAAAGATGACAATAAATTGTATAACTTTTATCAGAACCAATTGTACTTTTTTCTTTTTCCAATAGGTTACATATCAGTTAGCAAGTGGAGATCACTTACAATGGCTTTGTCAGCTGTTAACATGGCAGAAAATGCTGGCAGTCTTATTAGTACAGAAGTGATGTCTGAAATCTATGTCACTGCCGCTATTCAAGCCTACATTTTATCTTTTCCTGATGGATTTCATTTGATTGCAGTAAGAATTTTGTTCAATATTTCCATTTCAATACTGTGCGCTTTTACTGAGAAACACCAGTAATTCCTTACAAATTTCCACCGTACCTAGTCAGTGGTGAACAGTTGTTTAACGCTTTTCTTGACGTTACCAACGACACAACTAAAAAGCTCCAAAATAATCAGGCACCAATCAAATTGATTTACACTACCCATTCACACAAACTCAGATACAAAGACGTGGTCAGCGGGAACCTCAGTACCAGGCTATTAGAGTTAGGACGTTTTTCTTTATGTAGTAAACAGCAATGCATTTCTCACAAATATTTACACTGTCATCGTCTCTATAAAAGCTAATGGCTGAAGTTTTTTCAACATTCGGTTAAACTATTCAACTAAAAATCTATACGATTTGCTTGTCCTCCACGTAGGCCTTGACGACCGTTGTCGGGGACGCAGCATGGGGTCTATAACAATAGCCTGGCACTTCGTTGTTCTCGTCCTATTTGTTCTACCTGTCCCTACATTGTTTCTCACACTCACATTACTGGTCCCGAATCATCTCTTAAAATGACTGAGCATTTTGATTGTATTACTTCTAACGTTGTTTACTGCATTAAATGTTCCCGCTGTAATATTTTATATATCGGTGAAACTGGCCGACGTTTAGGTGATCGTATCCTTCACAACAACGATTCAACTTAACCTGTTTCCCGCCACTTTAATTCATTTGACCACTCTCTTTCTGATTTTATTGTTTTCGGTTTATCCTTGGTTAGCGGCGACAATGATTTATGATCATTCAATACTCAATTGATTTAACAATGAAATGACAACAAACAAATAACATGCTCATTTCATTTTTTATTAACTGTTAATTAAGTTGCAAAGCTTAATTCTTATAAGTGTTTTAAACAATCGGTCTGCTAATTATGCTGATATTTCATTTTAACACACTGAGTACATTTAATATATCAACTTTATTTTACTTCGCCTGTAAAGCAAAAGTGCTTAATTTACGTTTCCCTTATTTCACTTGCTTCGTAATGGAAAGCAAACTTGTGTTTCAAGTGCCAAGTCGTCATTCCGTGAGGTCACCGTTGAAACTATTTCGGTCTAAAAGGAAAAAACACATGTAAAAACGGGCATTCTATGAAAAATGCAAGATAATCACCCAAAGCAAAAAAGAAAATCATGCCTTCTACTTTTTACCCTTCAATGTGATCGGCGAAACCGACGACGACGATGCCAACGACGACGACGATACCAAGGACGACGAGGATACCAAGGACGACGAGGATACCAAGGACGACGAGGATACCAAGGACGACGAGGATACCAACGAGGCTTTGCATCGTTCTTTGCATTCAATGTATTCCCGGCTTCCACTGGGGCATTATCACTAAAAGCCAATAACAAAACCTTTCTGTAAAGAGACATTATAATGACCTCTTGAAGGTCATGCACGTCTTATGGTTGAACCTTATCCTGCATAAATCCACTAAGCTTACTTCAAAGCTTGTTGTTATATTGTTTGAACTCTAGCTAATAAAAGTAATCCCAAAGAGCAAATAAGTTAACCAATGAAAAACAATATATTCATACTAACTCATCGTCTTCTTTAAGTTCTGTGTCTTCATCTTTGGGCCGTTCAACGTTTGTCTTGTCTTCACTGAAATGATACAAGAAGTAAACGTATTATTCAATTTATTTAAGAAAATATAACAAACTGTCAAAAAAATCCGCATTAGAAACTACCAACTTTCCGCCCGACCCGTTAGCTGCAAGAACTCTGTACATGTACGCATGTGCAGTCTCTACTTGCGATTTAAAAACTTTTTTTCACCACATTTTACACGTTACCTGGGGCGGAAACAAATACCAAGACGATTCTTCAGATAAAGAAATATCTGTATGAGTAATTTTCAAATTCTCAAGAGAAATGAAGCGAAGTGAAGAAAAGTAAACGAACTTCACTTTCGTCTTATTTGTCTAAAAGAGAAATATGTGATATGGTTAAAAGTAAAAAAACGCAGGGCCGTTGAAAGATTGTCATGCATCGCTTCAAAATGTAAAGTATAAGAATTTCGCTAACTTTAAAAGCGTAATCGTTTCGGTCAGTGGAATTTTTTCTTTTGCTTTTATCAATTGACTTCTTTGCTTTTCGTTTTCGTTGTATAAACTTCCTTTATTACAGTCACGACAAAAGATATTTATAAAAGAGAACGAAAGATAAAAATCCGCAATTCATCTTGAAGAATTTCATTTGAAAAGTTCGACTTCGGTTTGGTGAACTACGAAAATATTGCTTCTGGTACATCTCTCTATAAGAACGTTTAAATTTTTGACTGAGTTAGAACGTTTTTAGAGACGTCAATCTCAAATATTCTAAAGATGCTTTTGAACATAAACTTCATAATTTTTGTTTGGGTTTTATTGATATTTTTCATGATTTTAAAATCTTTTCGTTATTACGAGAAATACTTCCAAACTGAGCAAAAGGGAAAAAAAGCTATCTACAAAAAAAAAAAAAAATTTCAAAAGAAAACAACATCATTGAACATTACTGATATCATATTTTCGGGTATTTTCTTAAACAAAGAAGCATCATGAACATAGATTGTCAATGTAAACCAACAAGTTACTTACTTTTTATCCTCCTTAACAGAGTTCAACTCTTTTCCCAAATCGGTGGCGTCCGGTTCGTTGAGGGCAAAAACAATTGGTACTAACAAGCAAAAAGAAAGCAGAGTAAACAACACGAGGCTTCTCATGTTGACTCAGTCAGCTGAACTTAGAGGAGCTCTCAGTCCCAACTGAATTCAGCGTAATTCTTGCATCTTTATATAGGGTGAATAAGGTTTCGATTCGCTGCTTTTTGTAACATAATCAAATATTATGTTATTTGGGATTTTTCCAAGTTTTGAGTTTGAAAGTTTCATCTACGTTCTTGATGATGTTTTTATGATGTCAGCACATGCGCCAACTATATGATAAGAGTGATCAGTTTATAATTAACACCAGTACTGATTGGATGACCCAGAGTTCACTTCTTTAGTTTTCATTATAGTTGTGTTTCAATAATGATTGTATAATAAAATGTTGGATCAAGGGTCTCTCGCGGAAGTGTCTTCTTACACGCTATTATAACAATTATTAATAGCAAATGAATATAAAAATATTTAACAACAACTCCTCGAAATGAGCTTTTCAGAGCAACCTCTAAAAAAGTGCATTTTTCGAGCAATTTTTGTACATTTTGGCACATTTGATCACTTTCAAAGCATTAAATAAAAGATGAATATTACTATTGGAACAGTTTGGATGAAAAAAATATTTTCTTGACTCTCTTGTTTGGGTTTCCTGTCCGCACTATCTCTTGGGCACCCTGTGCTATATTAAATCCAAAATGGTGGCCCTCGTGTCAGACGATGATGACCTCACTGACCCCGTTTAGGTTGCAATAGAAAACTGTGCAAAGCTTTCAGAACCCAAAAGAGCCTCAATTTCAAGAGATTGTAAAATTATTAAAACTTCTTGCACTTACAAGGTGTTAGATTCGCTAATGTCTTTGTTTTTGTTCAATTTCCATGAGTATAATTTCATTTTGCAATTTAATCACACTGGGTGAAGTTTTGAGCATATAATTAGATGTCATTGACCCTGGGATTACCGAGGACAAATCCATGCATCATTAGTCCGAGTCGGGGACTCGAACCCGGGTCTTCCACATTCAAATTCCGACTGGCTCACACTGCCTCTAACAGACAATGTAAAATTATTTTCGTAAAACAATTAAACACATCCAAATTCTTTCTGGCCTTATCTTTGGAGCAACTACTACTAACTACGAACTCATTCTAGTAATAAAGAATAAACTTGGTAATGTAGCCTAGAATGTTTATTCAACTGAGTAGAAGAGTTGATTTCGACATCTCAAGGAGTCTAAGAGAAGACACTCCACTCACAAGAAGTCAGCTTTAAAGAGAACTGCGAAGAAGGAATCGAAGTGCAAAGCTCATGGCCAAACGCATTGACAGATTGATGAAGTCTGGTAACGATAACATATCAGTAATATACTCTCAACACTGCGTCCCCAAGACCAGATCTTTCATTTTATTTCATTAATCTAGATCTGTTTCATTTGGTTATCAAAAAACTAAACCAAAAAGAAAAGTAACTTCGCGAATTAGAAAACGGCAGTGCTATATTTAACATTGTTTATACTAAAGAGTTAAGGGCCATTAAAGGGATTGGAACCACAAAACTTTCTTCTTCTAGCTACTTCATTATTCATATAAACCGACCTTGACTTCCTCAGTGAAAGGAAGTCTGAAAGATCCTTAGCTTAACGATATATTTACCAAACAGGAAATCTGGAAGCTAGAGCTTCTTACGGTCATGAATTAATTTCTCTATTAAATCACCTACAAGAAAAATTATGTGATGCAAAGTCGTTTACTTGTCAAAAAAAACTAAAATTTGTGAGTCATCTCAAAGTTAAAGTTTTATTGTGCATCTCGCATGTTTAGATTTGATAAACTAATCAACTTTGGACACAAAAATTTCAGTTATATAATTTGTGGTTTGTTAAGTATTCGGTAAGTGTAAAACAATTTTAAGTTATTACGCTATTTAGATACGAAACTACTTTGCACGGCTTTAATACGTGTGCGAAAAACACGTTACATTTTAGACATTTATATTTCTTTTAAATCTCAATGGTTTGATATGGATATCTGCCTTCTTTTCAGCCCACCCGTTTAAATCTATTTAAGATAGTTCAAACTTTATTCACCGTTGTTTGAACATGCAATTTTTTGTAATTATGATTAATATTCATTTGAACATAAGTTTCAATGCATTCAAACCAGTGTCACTTTAATTAAACCGCAACTTTTACTAATACGTTAGTTATTACTGGCATTTTTAAAATACCAGTAAAAAATTGTGACCGCCATCACTCGGCACATCCTCTTTTAAAACTAAAAATGATATTCATTTCAATTAAACTAGTTTCAATACATTCAAATCAGTGTCATATGAAACCGCAATTTTTACGAATGTGGAGCAAAACTATTGTAAAAGTTATTCTTGGTATTTTTAAAATATATTTTCCATGAAAATTATTTTTCACGTAAACTCCTTTTCATCTATGATCGATTACATGTGCCGTAGAACTGTATTATAGGAATAATATAACTGATTTATATTGCGGTTTACAGTGTTTACATATTACACTAAGTGAAGTTATATTACATTTATAAGGCTTTTTGAAAACTAATCACGATGGTTCAAACGAAAAGCTCCAGTATGCATCTTATCATGTTTTTATAACTATAAGTAAAACTGGTGATTATAATGAAACCCAAAATACGAATGATTCTTTGAAGTAAAATAACAGTGCATGAAAACTCTTAGAAAATATTAAGGATTAAAAAAAATCAAATAACGACGAACGAATAGCAAGTTAACTGCTATAACAAATTGCACAGCTTCTTAGAAGATTTTTAATCAAACGGTTTGATATTTAAGCTGATATTTCATTAAAACATTTGAAACATCCCAAGTACATTTGGAACTAACGTTATTTTACTTTGGCAAAGCAAAATGCTTAATTGATTTCCCTTATTTCACTTGCTTCGTTGTGTTTAAATTGCCGAGACATCTTTCTGAGAGGTCACTGTATGTTGAATCTATTTCAATCTTCGGGGGTTGAAGCGGAATATTTTCACTTTGAATATTCATTATTCCCAGCCTATTTTTCGCGAGTATTCATTATTCT
>JANCMA020533643.1:0-10262 GCA_024336925.2 Zoanthus solanderi | reverse complement strand
GGCAGAGCCGGGGATCGAACTGGGGACCTTGTGGTCAGAAGGCAGAGATCTTACCAACTGCGCCAACCATGCCCGCCCATAGTTTATTGGATGTACTTAAAAATGCTCACGAATCTAACTACATGCTTAATTAAATAAAACCTTAAAATAATTGCATTTTGGATATATTTTAGACTTAAACAGAACGTCATTTTCATTAGTAAATTTTAAACAATTCATTACTAGAAGTGTTTCATGTGCAACGTTTGGAATTCGAACTTAATAAATCTTAAAACATTTTCTGTAACTAGTAAATGAATATGCATAACTTTATAAACAAGAGCTTTTATAACTGAAAGCTTCAAAAACACTTCCCTTTATACATGTCAAGTGCCAAGCACCTGTTTTATTTTGACTGGCAGGAATTTTTACCGCCTCCAGGTGAAGAACGGCTTTTCATTGGTTGGATGTATAAAAAACGTGCAAAGGATATCAACTATACTTCACTTACACAGAATGGGTACGCGCTGATAAAACGAAATACTTTTTTAAATGGACTAAAATTCATCAATCAAACTTATTAACAAGGAAGAATCAAATTCACCATACTGCTACAGGTTGGTGGGTAAAACTTACCACAATGCCACAAATGTCGCCACTCTCGAACCTGCTAATCGCGTAGTCCAAGGATTTTAGTATGGAGTTGTTGATTCTCTGCGTTATCAGTCGGTTAAGATCGATGGAGCGGCCGAGTAGCTGTACAATACATACAAATGTCAGATATGCTACAAAGCATTCACTCAAGAATGAAAATGGTTTGACAGATAATTGCTGAGGTATAGTGTAAGAAGAAAAGGCTAACAGTCGAAACGTCAGCACCTTACACTAAATAGAACGAAGATGATAAAAATTTGAACTTTGGAGTTTACTCTCTAAATTACGAGTGGGCCCCCCTCTGCTTTGATGTTCGTGTGTATCTCTTACAATGGTTCTTTATACAAAGTTTTATTTTGAAACTTTTACTTGATGTTATGAAAACAACAGCTGTAAATTTAGTTCTTCGTCGCTCATAACTGAAATGAAAATTGGTAATGATGTAAAAAGACCTTTTCGGTGTTTTTCTCCATAAAAAGCACGTCATCAACAACACTGAACAGGCACGCTTGATTGTTAAATTCCATTCTTCCATGCGTTTATTTTAATCAGTTCTTATTCAGAATACTTGTTTTAAAATAGTTTTAAAGAACATGTTAAAATGTGTCGCAAGTGCAATACATCACTTAGAGAAATCGTGGAAGAAAATCCTTTCATTATTGCCATAAGAACTTAAAGTTTCGAATAAGAGCTGCAACTCAAAAAGTTTAGAAAATATACTTTATTTGGGTAGATGTGATGTGTGAGGATCTAAATATGGAGGTCACTGAGTAAAGGGAAAAGGCTGAGATTGGATCAGATAAACAAATCTTTGGGTAATAGTAACCCTAACCCTAACCCGGATAAACAAAGTTTGAAAAGGACGGTGAAAGGGGTTACTAAGGGCGGGAAACATGTTGAAATTTGAGTTTTGGATTGCATTTAAATCGCAAATCTACAGCTATTGATAAAATCTAAAAGAAATGAAAAACTCCGCCTGGAGGCCGTCAGGTCTCTTGCCGGTCCTAAGCCCAGGTAAAGTGAGGAAGGTTGGGCGTGGGGTTAGCAGCCCCACCCTGTAAAAAAAAGAAAGCTACAGAAACGTCAACAGTTGCACAAAACACTCCAGTCTTGGAAGAGGAAGGGCCTGCAGCAGTAGGACCTATGACGTGTTGGGGTGAAAGCCGAAAGGAAGCTCCAGTACCGACCACCCTTCTATCGACCAGGTCGATCATTACCATCGGTGCATGGAACATCAAGACCATGTACGAAGCAGAAAAGACAGATCAAGTTGCAGATATAACATCACACTGCTTGGACTGAGTGAGACAAGATGGCTGCAAGCCGGTCAAGTGAGACTGGCAACTGGAGAACTCCTGCTACACTCGGGCCATGAAGATGAAGATGCGGCACATACTGAGGGGGTAGCCATCATGCTGTCAAAAGAAGCACAGAGAGCCCTGATAGGATGGGAAGCACACGGCCCGAGGATGATCACTGCAAGCTTCCGGACAAAGAAGAAGAAAATCGACATGAATGTGGTACAGTGTTACGCCCCCACGAACTACCCTAAAAAAATCAAGCCACTAAATAGGCAAAAATGCCATAACTAGCATGTGCTTTTTATAAAAGGAACTCTGCTATTCTAGTTATAAATTAAAAGACAGACTTACGTGTGACTGACAGCAAAGCTATGGTATTGTGGTTAAAATTAAGCAGTAATATAATTATACCCTCCCCCTCTATGACAGTTAAAATCTACTAGTGAGCACGTTTCCTATGGGAAGACTTATGTGTGACTGACAGCAGAGCTACAGTATTGTGGTTAAAATTAAGCTGCAGTAATATAACTATACCCTCCCCCCCCTCTGACAGTTAAAATCAACTACTAAGCACATTTCCCACCTGCATCCTTAAAAGCAATGGTCCATCTGCAGTAGCAAAAGGAATTAAGAATATTTTCTTTTAACTTTTTTTTTTTCTAAACTGTTATGCATATACTCTTAGTAGGTCAATAATGGGAGAACCTTCAGAGCAATTTATACTTTCTAGCTTGGCTCAAATAATCTTTTTTTGATAAAAATGTGAAATTTGTCTCTTTTTGAATTGACTTGCACTGCTCATCAAGACATTAGGCTTCACCTTGAATGTTACTGACAGTCATTGTGCAGTAATAGCAGCTCCGAATCAGGTTCAGAATGCCAGCGATAAAAGCACCAATCCACACTACATAGATACCTACAATAACAATAAAATAAATAATATTAACTATCAGTGACATGTTATATGGGAGTGAGACATGGTGTTTGAGGGAAAATGAAATGGCAATTTTGAGAAGGACCGAGAGAGCAATGGTGAGAGTAATGTGTGACGCAAAACTGATGGGAGAAAAAGAGGACAGAGGACCTAATGAAGATGTTGGGATTGATGGAAACAGTGGTTCAGATGACAAAGGCAAATGGGGTGAGATGGTAGGGGTATGTGTTGAGGAGGGATGATGGGCATGTTTTGAGAAAAGCATTGGAGTTTGAAGTGAAGGGAAAGAAGCAAGGATGACCAAAGAAGATGCAAGTGGAGAAGGAGAGCAAAGTGTTGGTTTGGAGAAGGAGGATGCCATGAATTGAGCGAGATGGAGCGTGGGAGTTGGAGAGATTGCTGTTAGAGTGGGGCAAATCTGGTCGCCCCCGTTTATGGGGATTAACCCAGATCAAAATTGGATTGGATTACTATGACTACATAATACGTTATTCATACTTTCAATCTGCATTTTAACGCTTGGATGCATAGAGTCAATTTTTGTGTGTGAAAACAATTGTTAAAACATTGTTTTGAAATCAAGTCATTTGTTACATCTTTGTTATGCAAGTTCTGTTACTTCAACCATGAGTTGTTTACTCCAAACTTTTGATTTGACAAATAATGGGTGGATCTCAGCTGGAATGATGGACAGGACTTTTTAACTCAGTTTTTAAAACTAAGAATAATAGGGATGAAGGCCAAGGAGTAATATCATTGCAGGCAGGGACTCTTAAAATACATAGATTTTAAAAAGTTCGTTTTAACAGCCAACCTCCTGAGTGCTTGGCATATTCCAAGGTACCAACAGTCACACCAACACCAGCAGCAATAAAAATGAATCCAATAATGGCAAAAATTGTTGCACGGCTTTTAGCAAAACTTGGTCCCACTGAAGAACTACAAGAAAGCAAGAAAGCAAGAAAGCAAGAAAGAAAAATTGTTAAAATCTTAATAAATCAAATTTAATAACTAATGATAAGTTATGCTAATTTATACAAAATTACGGCAACATAAGGTGAAAAGTTTCAGTTTGGTCCCTGAAATAATAATATCTTGAGTAGACCAAACTTTATTACATACCAATTAACAAATGATTTGATACACTTAACTTAAATGAACTATTAATATTTAACAACTATCCACCACCAAATTGGAGGTGAACAGCAGTGGATATACATTATCCAAGACTTGAGGAGTCGAGGTATATATCTAGTGCTAGGCACCGACCCTGCCATTGATAGTTGTTTTAGTATTTACCAATATAATGGGATAAAAATACACTTTATTTTTAAAGAAATAATATAATGTAAACCTTTTTTTCTTTTTTTAGCATGCACGCTTCCTATCTTCTTTATTCCCACCTCAAAATTGACTAATAGTATTAAATATCACAAGTTATGGAAGCCAATCAGAGCTTGCAAAAACAAATATTGGTTGCTTTGGTAAAATAATTAATACTATCTTATAAACAACAATTTATAACAAATAATAGTATTTTTCCAATGTTTCACAAATTGTTTGATCTGGTAATTATTTTACTTGAAATGTCTTATTTGACATCATCATAATAATTATTGTAATTATCCCATTTTTGTCACCATCATCATCACCACTACCACAACAATCACCACCATCATCATTGACACCAATTTTATATTTAATAATGTTTTTCATCAATATTATAATTTAATAACTAATTGTTTTCATTATTGCTATAAATTTATTATAATTCATCATCACTAGTAGATATATTTAGCTAAAATTTAAAGCTTATAATGTGTGAACAACTTTCAGCAATGATGGATGTTTAGTGTATTAAATGCTAATACTTCAAACATTACTGTGAATGCTGTAACTTATATATAATTTGAATAAGAATATTTTTATTATTAACATAAAATTATCAGAACTGCATTAGAAGTTAGGATAAAAATTGTTCTAGAGGTCTTATGATAAGATCAACAGCAGTGTTGATCTCATATTTCGGGTTCCAGAACCTTTTGCTCAGACTGTCCCTTTGATGTCCATATAAGAAAAAATTGTAGTTCAAGTAGTTAGAACATTTTCTTTTATTTTGTTATGTGACATTTTTCAAGCTTTCTTTTTATTGCAAAAGTTACCAATGACCATAACTTAATAAACAAATACAATATTGTATAATTAACCTAACTTCCTCTACACATCAAATACATTTGAACTAATAATTAAAAACACTAAATAATAATTGTGTTTTCAACAATGTAAGTCAAGAGACTTATCTCTCGACATATGATGAAAATATAAATTCTCTCCAAAGCTTCTCACTTCTTACCTTTGAACTGACTAGGAGATTTTACATTTTGACTGATGACCAGTTACAGTAAACTGTTTGTACAGTTAGTATACTTTTTAATTATATCTATTATTTAGCTGGGGGCATGAAAAACAGAATAAAATTACTTACACCCTGCGGCAGTGAGGACATCTTGCCAAGTGATTTTTTGTGTGAAACTATAACAAAAACAGGTCTTGATGAGGCAGAAATACAAAGTGTTTTTCTCAACAATGATGCTAACATTATAAACTTTAACTAATTCCTATACATTGCATGGTTTATACAAATTCTGGGAAAACATTTAAACAAGGATAGTTAGCACTTTTTCATCAATTAATTTTCACCAATTAGACATTTAATTTCCGTTTACGTTAGGAGGTTAATCTATAACAATGTCTCAAACCAAGGTTATTTTGTGTTTTACTTACTTTAAAAACAACTTACAGTAAGTAAAACAACACCATTTATCATTTTATCGGGGACTAAATACCTATAGTAATGGATACTTGCAGATTATCAAGGCATATGTCATTATAAATTATATCAAGTACTTTTGAGGGACTTATTTGTTTTTCACAGCCTTAAAATACTAGCTTAAGTTACTAGCCATCTCAGTTCAAATATTAAATAATAAATTATTAAAATATTAGTGAAATTATGCCACAGACTTCAACATTGGTGCTCATTATTGTCATCAGTTTGTTTTCACCTGAATAAAGGAATGTCATTGCTTTTGCAATGAGCACTGTTGATGTTAATAATATCTACAATTTGATGTAGAGAGTGCCGCAAATGAGAGATGTCAAAACTTGTTTCTAATTTCTGAAAATCAGGGAGCTTCCAAAGGCTTTGCCACTGGACCCAGTGGGGACCTATAAACCTCTTCTTACCCTTTATCACTAAGCTTAACAAAGACCCCGAGATATTAATCACAATTAAAACAATAACATTCATTAAGCACGATTTTCATAAATTGTTAATGTTTACATTATTTTATATACTAATTAGATTTTATAATTGGTGTTTTTAAAGGAGATAAGTGAAAATACAACAAAACTAAAACCTGAGACTGTCAGTATTTAGTACATAATTATATTCAACGGATTTAATATTTAAGAACTTTCCTAAAATCAATTGTTTTAAATGGTACCTAAGGGATGGTTTGTCAACCATATTACATTAACTTAACATAAAAAATGTCTTTTTTAAATTTTAAAACCAAGTTATTTGATTTATTATGATTACAACTTAGACATACTTAAAAGAGAGCTGTAAGATAATACATACCACAAACACTTCATTACAGTGACCACAGGTCACCCTGAACCTAGCTCGTGCATTACTTTGGACAGTGGTGGTTGTCGGCACTGACGAAGGACTGCTCAGTGTTATGATCCTCTTGCTATAAATATTTCATAAAACAATTCTTTAATAAAACAATAAATGAAAGTTATTGTCAGCAACATATTGAAATTGGCTGAAAAACACAAGTGGAGAAGGAGAGCAAGAGTGTTGGTTTGGAGAAGGATGCCTTAAATCGACCGAGATGGAGAGATTGCTGTTAGAGTGGGGTAAATCCGACCATCCCCATTTACAGAGATAAACCTGGATCAAAATTGGATGATGATGATGATGATGATGATGATGATGATGATGATGATGAAAAGGGAAATGGCAAAATGATTAAGTGGTCAGGGTGCCAGAGTACTTTATGGTTATCCTTGGTTTAAATTTTTATCTTGCCTCTGGAATTATTTTGGATGATCCCTGACTCAAAATTAATTCACAATGCTTTCTAAATAGCCAATTAAAGCCTGCTTCACACTAGCGACGTAATCACAAGCGCAAGGGCAAGAAAAAGGAAAATTTTGTTTTTCTTGTGCTTGTCTTACGCTTGTGACTGCCCTTGTGTCAGAAATCTTCTAGTGTGAAGCGACAGAACGTAAGTGCAATCACCTTGCGCTTGTGCTTATGTCGCTAGTGTGAAGCAGGCTTAATTGCACCTGATCAGCTGGAGTTATTAAATGTAAAACACATAACTTTACAAACAAATCCTTTCTTGAAAGTTTTTATTATTAAATGTTTCAAAGCTATTGTGCATACAGATCAACAGGCTGAAGCACAGTTGTGATTACGATTCTAAATTTCCAGGACAAATTTACAAAATTTATTATAATTATTTGCTTAATACTTGATGTCTGTGCAGATAAAAAAATCTAAAGTTAACACAATGCTAAGCAGTTACAATAACTGTTTTGATTAAGCAGTTATTGATTGAAAAATGTGGCTACAACTATTTTAGGTGAATAATTGAACTTATACATACTTTTGTCAATTTTCTAACTGTTTTAGAAAATGACATCAATAATTCAGCTTACCAGTTTTGCCGAGGACAGGAAATCCTTGTGGATGTGACTTTACAGGTCAGTAGTGCATTGCAGGGGCATCTGATGTACTTTTTCCCTTGGGGTGGTGCCTTTATTGGCTGAAAGTCATTTTAAAAAGAATGTTTAAACTAATGGTTACAATATTACCATCTTACTCTCACCAGAGGTTTAGCTAGAGGTTTATGAGAAGTTGGGGTGGAATTCTGGTGTTCTTCCAGGATTTTACATACTAAGAGCTGAAACAAATCAATATTCATGAACCAGACAGATTATTATTGTCAGTGTTTATTTTTGGGTTCTCATAATCAATCCAACTTTGATCCAGTATTATCCCTGTAAACGGACATGGCCAGATTTACCCCACTCTAGCAGCAATCTCTTCAATGCCCACTCTCTATCTCCTATGATTCAAGGAATCCTTCTTCTCCAAACCAACACTCTTGCCCCCCCCCCCTTCCCCACTTCCATCTTCTACGTCTTCTTTGTTCGTCCTCACTTCCTCTTGTCCTTCACTTCAAACTCCAATGCTTTTCTCAAAATATGCCCATCATCCCTCCTCAACACATGCCTGTACCATCTCACTCCATTCCCCCTTTGCCATCTGAACCACTGTTTCCTTCAATCCCAGCATCTCCATTAGGTCCTCTGTCCTCTTTTTCTCCATCAGTTTTGCACCACACATTGCCCTCTCGGTTCTCCTCTACAATAACGATTTTACATTTTGGCTGGACAGATGAAAAAAGAGACAGACTAAGTTGGGTAAAATTTACTTTGTAAATCTTGCCATGAATAATTTCAAAGACACCACAATACTAGAAAATGTTGAAAAATCCATCTAAAGTACTTTTGGAATGTTTTCGTTATGGTCTATGCCCAACTTCAGAATTTGTCTACCCAAAAAAAACCCTACTTTTTAGCATACCCAAACAAAATACTCAGTGTTTTTGCATTGTGAAATTTTGTTTACCTTCTGGAAAGCTAAAACTTGCCAACTTCAACTTTGGTTTTGGTAAAAAACAAAACTAGACAGAAAACACAGTTGAGCTCTATGTCATTACTGGGGAGTACAAAATGTTACGCAAAAGCAACTGAATGATAAAACTTTTGCTGCACATAAAAAATTCTGCTTTTTGTTTTTGTATATTTTCTTGTTAATAAGTTTTTAATAGAGTGGCGAAGTGTGACATCACAAAAATTAAAATTTGTGAACTTATAGGATTTGTCGAAATTATCCTAGACATCAAAACTAAATAAATTTAATTATGTATCCTTGCTAAAAATCAGAATGTTTGTGCAAATTGTCAGCGAGTTAATACAACAGTTATGCTCCAATGACTCCATACAAATCCTTCTAAAAATGGCTTGTTTCTTAGTGTTAGGAACCAAGCCAATTTTTATAAGGATTTGTACGAGGTCACCAGAGCAAAACCGTGGCAATATCTCATTACTGATTGGTCGCAAAACGCTAAATGTTGGCATGGGGGCATTTTTTATCTTGATATTTCTGAATATTACAACCAAACTAGTGATTTCACAAATTTTTTTTTGTGACGTCATCACTTCGGTACTCTATTACTTAAGAAAATATTTTTAGTGATGCACAATAAAAAAGAACTTTACAGGGTGCTGTAAGGTTTTGGGAGAGAATCATTGAAATAAAACAAAGGACTTACAGTTGCTTCTTGGCAGTTTCCACACTTCACAACTCGCTGATGTTCTCGACCACGGATATACACAATTGTCTGACAAACACGACAGATGATAGATGGCTCTGAATTCACAGATACTGAATAGGGTGGTGGCATTTCTGAGTAGGCTGGAGGAGCCATTGAAGGTACTTGTTCAACAGGAGCTTAATAATTTATACATATATCATTAGTATTCTTTGACTGCATGTTACATCACAGACCTCAAAAATTAGAACCAATATTCAATTTTGAATCCTATAAACTGTACTATTTAATTTATGTTATGATTTAGAAAACTGTAATTGGAGTTATATTTCAATATTATTTCATGTAAACTTTAAATTTGCTTAATGTTTTTGTGGCTATCTGCTTCATAGCAGATAGCCACACACAAAGGGCTGGCATGGTTAGCACAAATGGTAAGACCTCTGCCTTCCGATCACAAGGTCCCCAGTTCGATCCTTGGCTCTGCCAAGATTTGAACTACCTGTGTGACTTTCTTTCCCACCTAAGCTAACTCAGCTTTCCATCCTTCCAGGGTAGGTAAATGAGCATCAGCATCTGCTGGGAGCTAACCGGCAATGGATTAGTGTCTCGTCCAGGGGGAGTCAAAGACTTTCATCTGCTTAACACTATAGAAATCAGTGATTAGCGCCAGCACCATGGGCCACATGGCTTTTAAAGGATTTAGCTTAGCTGCTTCATAGCAGAAGCCACTGTCACGACCAGTGTCTGTCCATCTGTCTGTATGTATGAGTGAATTTGTACACGCTACTTCATATATAACATAACATGCTGGATGTTTGTTGTAGTGTCTTGTGTAGCACAATAGTAAGGCGCACGCCTCGTGATCATTAGGTCACCAGTTCGAAACTGGGTGGCTTACTTTTTTTTTCCTCCTCTCATTTTTTTTTCTTCTCTTATGTTTCTTCCCTTGTTTTTTTTTTTTTCTTCCCTTATTTT
>JANCMA020533538.1:0-10262 GCA_024336925.2 Zoanthus solanderi | reverse complement strand
TATAGCTTGGAAATTTAAAAAAAGATTTCGGACTGTATGGGCAATGCTACTATGAGATGATGAATCGCAAACATTGAGGAGATCCAGTCTTGCATTTTCTAGAAATAATATAGCTTGGAAATTTAAAAAAAGATTTCGGACTGTATGGGCAATGCTACTATGAGATGATGAATCGCAAACATTGAAGAGATCTAGTCTTGCAGTTTGTAGAAACAATCTTGTCTTGTCTTCACATAATCTTCTTGTGCTGTGTTGCTCCAACACGTATTATTTTGGGCATCAACCGTTGCTGAAATTCTAATTAGGATCATTGTATTAGCGGTTGACAGAATAGAAATTGTTAGTGGAAAACAGAGCTGATAACGTGTTGATCATCCCACATACAAGAACACGTTTTAGACTGAAGATATTTTTTTGCTTCGAGCGCTACACCTATATACTACACCCTTTTATTTGAGGTTATTAATAAGGAAATTGCCAACATTCAGTGAGACAAAACAAGATCGGATCAGCAAAGTCAAACCTAAAGTTAACTGGGTTGAAAATGGCTAACTTTCCACTGAACGCCTTGGCCAATTGTCAAAAGCTTTGGCACAACTGTTCCTTGATAATGAATACATGTTTTGACATTAATTAAATGATACGATATCATCATTGATGGCGTCATCGCAGAAAGTTTGATTTTTATAAAACTCTCGTTGAGTTTTTTTCTATGAATTGAAAAATAATCGTTGCTTTTCATTTTATTTTTAGTATTTTGCATTTTTATCACATTAAACGGTATTTCCTATCCATTTCTTATAATATCTCTCAATTTTAAAATCTCAAAAATCGAAAATTAATCCAAGATGGCGGCCATCATCGTTCTATAAGCTTGGTCACCATGGTAACAACAAGTAATTGGCTCGTGATTTGTATTAAATGAAAGTTCGAATTCCAATTAACATTCGTGCCAAATCTCAAGTCGATCGGTCCACGCATAACGAAAATCTTGGGAAGGGGTCCAACGAAACCCCTCCCCCCTTTTAAGGCTCGAGGCTTGAAGGGTTAAATTATAACGTTTCCTTAACAAAATCTGATGCTGAGATGAATAAGTTTGCTATGAGCAGAACAGGTACTCGAAACAGAATGAAAATAAACTGTTCCCAGGTTAAACATCAGTGGTTGGTGAGGCGAAAAACTAGCAAATCGCCAGATTGAAAATACTCAACGGAGTAATTTGTATGATACCGGTAAATACCTCGATTTATATTTATGTCTTCCATTGAATCAACGTGTTAATTACCGAGGAAACAATCTGATGTTTGTCTAGCTCGATTTGGAAAAAAAATAACAATACTCTTATTCCTTATTATACCTTATTTCGAAGTTTTAGCAGAACTGGCAAGGTTTTGCAAGACTGCAATAAGGAACTTGAGCAACAAGGAAGAGAACGTGAACGACGACGGCTCCAAAAAATCACCTTTCTGGGTCGCTCTTTTATTCTTTATGCGGCTCATTAGAGTTTTGTTTCTTTGCTTTAAACTTTGTGAATCGAAAAACGATTTAAACGATTTTAGCTTCTCCATGAAGCTAAACAAATACTAACAAAGTTTTTTCTATTACGTCCTCGTAGTTCCGACAACTCTAACTTACAACTCACGTAATTTTAGCAATAACTACGTGCAGGTGCTCAGCTCGATACATTCCAACGCGCAGTTATTGTATTTACTTTTGTTCTTGGCCGTCGTCGTCGGCGTTACCGTCCTTACTGCTTAAGGCCCCTAATATTGCATAGCCTACACGTGCAGGCTGCGCGAGGTCTCTAATTGGATAAAGTGGTGATCCAGGTTTCTTTTGAAGAAAGAGATCTTTCACAACGAAAACTACAGGTTACCAAGTGTTTAAAGTGTTCAATGCTACGGAAAGCTGAAGTTTCCAGGTAATGGTGGCTTTTAAGCGGAGTTCTTCCGCCGCTTCTGGGGTGTAACCGGTGCTGATTTTGTATGTAAACGTTAAACTTCAGCGACTGCAGAGGAGCTATCGCCCTCTCAACAAAAAAGCATCTTGTCCCATCTCCACAAGAAAGATGATCGCCGTTTTCTCAAAAACTGGCGCCCATATTCTTGCTGAATAATGATAGCCGAACCGCAGCTTGCTCCAAAACCTGTTCCCTTTAAGAGACATTGAATATTCTCATCCTAAGCAAATTAATGGAGCTCTTTAGGACCCGACCAGGACTTCGACCATGTCTGTAGTAATTGTTTTAACGGAGTCCTTGAAACACACACTTTAGGCCTAGGTTTTCCTCGCTAGATGAAAAGTTGTGCAGTGGCTTTCAGCTTTTCTCATCAACGGCTGACTTGCAAGTATGTTTTGCTCTGCCAAAGGGCTAATGCTCGAATCATCACTTTCAATTTATCTTTTTGCTAAAATCCATGATCAAACGTTTCCACCTACCATTGATTAAACCAGGTGTACGAAATACTTTGGCATTGAATGAGGATCAGACAAGGCTGTGTTGGGGAAAAGCTGTAAATCAGCATTATCTGTGCTAACGCCCCAAGGTTGAAGACGTAACGGGTATTTTCAAAGGTCAGTTTATCGACGACGTTATCTTGACCCTCGGAGATACATACTCCGTTTAAAGGATCTTCAAGCAGCCGTATCAATATGAAAACGCCTTCGATTCAAGGCTCAATACGGAGAAATCCGAATGTCTGTTGAGTGGGGCAGCAATATAGACACGTAAACGTGAAGTTCCCATAGGTTGCCATTCGAACTTGGTAAAATTGTCTTTTTTATTAAGTCAACTCATATTCACTAAGGCGACCATAGCGGAGCAAAAATGAAATCATTCTTTATCATTATTAGTTTTTCTTCTTCACAGCCACGAAATAATAATTGGTTGAAGAGAGCACTAAAATTTCAAGAGAAAGTTGGTTAGTGACGGAACTGTGCATAGGATGCCCGTGTCATCAGGCTTTTGCACATCATGCTGGCTTTTTGAATTGATAGGATTATCGCTGTGTACAGCAACTAAAGTCTATAAGAAATTTTCTTTAGTGCAAAAAAAAAAAAGAATTTCCTACCCATAACCTGAAAGGGAAAGGCTTTCCTGTCCAAGTTCCAAGGCTCTCTAAGATGGCTCACAGTAACTTTCGATGTCGATAGGGAAGCCGAATGGGTGCATTAATTACTCCCGCTGAAACACCCAAAATGACAATAGGCAAAGCAAATTCTTTCTCGTACGCAGATGCCAGAAAACTCACACATCTGGAATTATCTTAGCGTGATCGAACAATGGCTTTTCACTGCCCCTGCTCCAGACCTTACTGTCCGCAAAATCTATTTCCAGTTCCTTACCATGTTCAGTTTTGAGGTGAAGACCAAGAAGAACTGGCGAAACCAAGCCGACGACGCTCTTCCTTGGGCTCAAATTTGGAGCGGCGCTTACGGTGGGCTATGCTCGAAGTGGGAGGGGACCAAGCCTGAAAATCCTTTGCTTTCGATTCCTTCCCAAGCGTAATTTGTTAGAAGACAACAGAAGACAACGATCAGCATGGTGCTCACAACTCCTGTAATTCTTGGAAGCACCTGGAATTCTTGGAAGCACCTGGAATTCTTGGAAGCACCTGGAATTCTTGGAAGCACCTTCAATTCTTGGGAGCACCTTCAATTCTTGGAAGCACCTTCAATTCTTGGAAGCACCTTCAATTCTTGGAAGCACCTTCAATTCTTGGAAACTCCTGGAATTTTAAAATTCGTGTTCAGGGCCCTGGAAGACTCCTTGAAAAACAGATAATTTCCCTGTACTTCTGGAAAACCCCTAAACTTTTGTGGAATTTTTTCATCAATTGTATAAACAAACCCGAAACCTGCAGAAGCATCTAACTCATGATTGTACTTTTTGTATTTTATGTAGACTCAATTTCAGTTGCCGTTACTATGGTAGATATTACTTGTTATCCTTCTATCTTTGCCAAGAGAGAATTTAGGGTTGGGCTCTGGAAAAATATATTCTACACCTTAGAGAACTCGTGGAAAACTTCTAGAATTTTGTTATCACAGTCAGTGAGCAACATGGAGCGGATTTTTCTCCGCACTTCAGTATGGAACTCGGCCATTAGGGATCTTGGGCAATGAGGACGGCGACGCCAAGGACGACGGCAAAGAACAATAGTAAAGACAATAACTGCACGTTGGAATGCATCGAACTGAGCACCTGCACGGAGTTGTCGCTAAAATTAGAGTTGTCGGGACAACGAGGACGTAACAGCAAAAAACTTTCTCAGCATTTGTTTAGCTTCATGGAGAAGCATTCCATCGTTTTTCTATTGACAAAGTTTAAAGCAAAGAGACAAAACTCTAATGACCCGCACAAACAAGAGTGAACCAGAAGTGTGATTTTTCGGAGCCGTCGTCGTTCGCGTTCCCGTCCTCGTTAATTATCTTGTAAAACGACTTAGCTAAGAGTAAACCTAACACTTCGCTATTAATTGATATCTATGATAAAGATTACTTGTTGTTGCAGAAACGTCAATTTTTAGCATATTTGTTTATTATAAAATCATTTACATCGTTATTATTCCGCCTTAATTTCTAATAGGATTACCTAAAAACCAAACATCTGGACCCGGTACCTCAAAACCACATTAGTGCTAACCCTGAGTTATCATATTTATCAATTATCCTGTTTCCTAGTTTTTATATCTTGCTTTGAGCTGGAATTTTGGATTTAACATGTTTCTTTTATTAGTAAAATTAAACAGTAGTTTGTAAACATCACAAAGCTTTACTTATGAAAAAATTACTCTTTGAATTTTGTCTCAGTCCAGGATTAAGTTAATCGGAGTTTTGAGGAACCGAGCCCTGATCTTTAACAATGCTTTTTCAGACGAGGTTCTACAAATAAACTGAAAATGATATATTAGATACTGTTCTTGAGGTGAAATGGAAGTGTTACAAAGCGTATGGCTTATTAACGGTTTTTAATCGAAATATTCTTAGAAAATACATTTGTATTTCCAAACATTTCACCTTTGTTCGTTTGAGAAGCCAACTCCAATCTTAAACTGAAATCTTATCTATCGCTTTTGTTTATTCTCTCCCTAAATCTGTTGTTAAACTAGACTGTAAACAGAGACATTGGCAAAGTGCCGTTATACGCTTGCCGTAGTTAGGTCGTAGAGTATCTTCAGTTACTTGGAACTGGGAATCATGCAGCATTTGTAGCCGGCACTACAGGGGGTCTCGCTCTTGACCGGTTTGTGGGGACTGGGGCAAACACCAGATTCGGGTATACACATGGATTGTTCTCCTGCGCAGAGAAATCTGCAACACACTTTACGAACCTTCCGCAAATGGCAGCTGGTTCGTTGTTTGAGTCTCCGGTGTCCCCCGTGACATGCAATGAACTCGCACACCGACTTGGCCCCAACTGGGTCGCACTCGCTTTCATTCTTCAAATATCGCCCTGTGAACAGCATAGTTTTAAAAAATGAATTTTACTTGTTCATTTTTAAATTGTAGTTAATGATATTTTTAGCAACTTCTGATATATTTTATGACCAGAGTTTGAGCTGTTAACGGAAATGATTTATGTAAAGATGTAATATATTCACGCTTTGAATTCCAGGCGGGCATGGTTGGCGGAGGATCTCTGAATCCCGACAACTAGGCTCCGGATCCCCGTCTCTGCCGAGATTTGAATGTTTGTGTGACCTTTCCCGCCTAAACTAACTCAGCTTTCCATCCTTTCGGGGTAGGTAAATGTGTACCAGCGTCTGCTGAGAGCTAACCTGCAATGGATTAGTGTCCCTTCCAGGGGGAGTCAAAGACTCTCATCTGCTTAACACTACAGAAACCGGAGATAAGCACCAGCTCAGATGAGTCATTGGGTTCGGTAAAGGATTTAGTTTTGTAGCTCCGAAGAGATCCGATGCACTAATGCACTTAAAACTGAATTAATAATTCTATGTATGAAGTTAACTGGTAAACTTGTTTTCAAAGGTTTCTTAATTAGGGTTTTTGATGTAAGAAATAAAATTTGAAACTTTAGTCACACTTGAAAGAGAAGAGAATTAAAAACAAGAAAAAAGAACAAGAAGTATAGCTTTATCTGTCCTTGCTACCAACGTGGGCGGTCTCGGTATAGCTGGTAACCAAGTTAAGTTTTAATGCTAGTTGTGCTTAAGCCACAAGCTTATATCTCATAGTAGGCCACAATACGATTTTACTACTCTATATGGTGACAACAGCTTAAAAGGAATATGTATATATATATATATATATATATATGTATGTGTACACTTGAATATATAGTAATGAAGTGCTTTCTAAATGCTGTGCATTTTTATGGACTTTATGGGTTGTGTGAATCTTGGAAAACTTTGTTTATTTAGCTAAATCATAAGGATTTATGTCAGCCAAGTGGCCCGTTAAGCTGGCACTTATCTTAGGTTTCTTTAGGGTCAAGCAGATGAGTATATGACTCCCCTGGATGGGATACTAATCCATCGCAGCTTAGCTTCCAGCAGATGATGGTACTTACATGGTATTTACCTACTCCAAAAGGATGGAAAGCTGAGTTAGCTTAGGGGGAGAAGAAATTAACACAATTAAAATTATTCAAATCTTGGTAGAGTCAGGGATCAGTCCTAGCTTGAACCTTGTGGTTGGAAGGCAGAGATCTTTCCAATTACTGCACCAACCATGCAGAGAGCTGTTATAATTAACTGAAATTGACTCGGGTTACAAAATATGTGGATGATGTTATTAGCTGAGCAATAGTATTATTAAAAAACCTTTTACAGTTATTATGCATTTTCATTTTTATTGGGTCCATCAATATCACTAAAAGGTTTTTCAAATAAAAACACTAAAATTTTAAGTTCAGGAAACCTTAAGTGATTGCATGAGAAAAAAAACTACCAAAACACTGTGATGCTAATAGAATAACTTTGCATGTTTATGTTGGCATACAGTGTTATGCTTAAATTTGTAAAAAACATTTTTTTAATGACTGTCAAATTTGCTACTCTAGTACTTGTTGCTAGGTTGTTCAGTCAAGTGTATGGATACGAACCGTTTTGAATTTTTATATACAATCATGATGATCTGTGTCCGGTATTTAAACTTGTAATTTTAGCTTTTTTAAAAACTTGCTCATGATAATGGTGCTAGAAATTGTTAAACTGATTAAAATTTTACATAGATTTATTCTTGCCTATTTATTCCTAGTAAATAAATTATTTCTGTGTGTTTTCTTTATAGCTGGACGATATGTGGCCAATAAGATCTCTCGGCTAGTCTCGTCCAGCGGTGTTAGGAATAGAAGAGAAGCTGAGATCCCTAGAGAAGAAACTAAAGAATGTCCATTTAGCTCTAAGCCGGACAGCAAATCTCCAGCAGAGAATCATGCTTCAGCTATAGTAAAGACCAATGATGATACACCAAGTACCTAAAGATTTTATTAGCAGCATTCAGTACCTCATGGTAATAGCAAAGCATTTGTGGAGCACCCTGTTGTACATCAAAGGAATTTGAGTTAAAGTAATTATTATCTAAAACATTGTAAACTTTGCTTAGAAATGCCTCCATGAAGGAGAAACTGTAACATCGGTGATGGGACTACTGTTATTCAATCTGGATGATTTGCTTAAGGATTTAAGATTTTAGGCTGCATTTTAACTTTACACCTGCAGTATGCATTGGTACTACATGCCAGGGTTAGTGGTCGAGGAATGAAATTGTTTGTTTGCATACTTCTTAGCAATGGGTGACATGACAAGGAAGCGCAGAAAAGTGTGGAATTTGATGAAATGCGACTTCAAGTGTTGTTAGTTACCTTTTTATCTTGTACATGTACTCTATTACCACTATTGATATCTTCATTGTTAACTTCATTGTCATTAGCATTCATTGTCATGATCATGACCATCATGATCACGACCATCATCTTTACTGCCATTATTGTCACCACTATCATGATTACCAATATAAAGAACAACATCCTCCTGACCATCATTCTCCTGCCATCACTCTCTGCCCATCATCCTCATACCAATCATCCTCTTGACCATCATCATTCACCTTACCATCATGCTCATCATCATCTTGGCCATTATCATCCTCCTGCCAAATCATCCTCCTGCCAAATCATCCTTCTGCCAAATCATCCTTCTGCCAAATCATCCTCCTAACCATCATCATCTTCCTGCCTAATCATCTTCTTGACCATCAACATCCTGACCATAATCATTAGTGACCACCATTATCATCCTCCTGCCCATCATTATCCTCCTGCCTATCATCCTCCTGTCCATCATCATCATTATCCTGTCCATCATCCTCATCATCCTCCTGACCATCATTATCCTCCTTACTATCAACATCGTGACCATAATCATTATTGACCACCATCATCATCCTCCTGCCTATCATCCTCCTGTCCATCATCCTCCTGCCCATCATCCTCATCATCCTCATGACCATCATCATCCTCCTTACTATCAACATCGTGACCATAATCATTATTGACCACCATCATCATCATGGACATCATCACTTTCCCTTAGGCGAGTCTTCAAGTAAACCATCAAATCAACAATCTGTTTGATATCTTTGTTGGAAGATCAATCGAGCCCATACCTGGATCTCTAGATATACTCCAGCTTCACTTTCCAGAGGAGATTATATAGAAGAAATCTAACACTTGGCGAAGTAGCGTTAACTCATGAAACACTTTTGAATTCGCTTAGAAATGTATACTTTGTAAACTTTACTGTGGTTCCTTTCATGTCTAGGTTTTGCACCCAGCTAAAAAGTTTTTTTTAGTACTCCAAGCGTGTGTCATGATAAAGTTACAGTTCAAAGAAAGGCGTGTAGTATCAATGGGGCATTTGCAGTATCCGTTGTTTTTTTTTTTCAAAAATTGTTTAAGTTACTTTAATATATTAGATGTGAAATATTGTCATGGAGTCAGTGATACCAAGGAGTTATATGGTTAGAATCAAAGACGACATGAAGGCACTTCTTCAAACCTACCACATATGGGAAGCGAGAATGCTGGATGAGAAAACGTTTTGGGTTTGAGCCAAGAAACAAATCAGGATAATTTATCACAAAATTGCACTATAAATAAAAAAGAATTAAAACGTATTTGAGGTCTTTTGTTGGACAACTAAATCTATAGATAAAGTTTTGTTACATCGATAGTGTTCTGACCGCCATCTGGTTAGTCTTGTTGGTAAGGTGCCAGTCTATTGTGTGGCTCGGGTTCGATTCTCGGCCGCACCGACACTCAGGGTCTTAAAATAATTGAGGAGGTGCTGCCTTTGTTCTAACATCTGCCAATGGATAGACTTTCGCGTCTTCTCGGATAAGGACGTTAAACCGTAGGCCCTCGAGACTCTGTGTATGTGTCTGTCTGTTATGTGAAATGTCTCTGAACACCTTAGAGTGGTAAAGATGGTGCCCCCAGTTAGTAGGCCTTTGGCCAGCTAAATATATTGACACCTAAATTAAGTCTTTATTATTATTGATATAAAGACAAGGGAAACTCGGAAAAAATCCGAGCCCCAGATGGGATTTGAACCCACGGCCCTCCGTGTTCTAGTCAGATACTCTAACCACCGAGCTACTGGAACTTTATGATGAGCATGGGTCAATTTTTTGGGTCTAGACTGGAACCGTATCGCGCAGTTATACAGTCAAGTAATGACTGACGCACGGAAACTCAAGCTGTCGCAATGCATATCTTCGATGCGGCCAACCAACCTACATTACTTGACTGTGTAACCGCGCAATGCGGTTCCAGTCTAGACCCAAAAAATATACAAGACAAGGAGAAACTCGGAAAAAATCCGAGCCCCAGATGGGATGTGAACCCACGACTCCCTGTGTTCTGGTCGGATGCTCTAATAATATAATAAAATTATAATAATATTTAAGATGAAACAAGTTTATTGTTTCATCTTAAATATTATTAGTAGTAGTAATAGTAGTGATGTGGCAAAATAGCTACCTTTCCCTTCCCCCCATAAATGTAAAGATTTTAAGTGCAACGGATGGTTAGATGAATGGTGGTCTAGAAATCAGAATTCATCTCCATTTCTCCTATAAATTGGGCGGGCGTGGTTGGCGCAGTTGGTAAGATCTCTTCCTTCCCCCGGTTCGATCCCCGAAGCCAGCACAGTTTTCCATCTTCCAGGGTAGGTAAATGAGTACCAGCATCTGCTGGGAGCTAACCTGCGATGGATTAGTGTCCCATCCAGGGGGAG